>JALPQD010000984.1:0-104777 GCA_023101885.1 Typhlomys cinereus
GCTTTGCAGATCATCTGGGAGGTGGCCTGCCACCTGTGACGCCCGGGACACGGGCTGACAGCTACCAGCTGAACTTGGGGACTCAGTGTCCTTTTTAGGACTGAGACAACTTCTGGTCCGGGTCCCTGGCCACTCTGTGTGCATGTGCGTTACATGTGTGCCTGGATGAAGTGGCTGTTCAGAACGACTCACAGATGGTTTCAGGACCTTTGTCCCCTGGACAGGAGGAAGTCACTTTGCCATCATGCAACACCATGAAGGTCTGAGACCCACCTGAGATTCTCGCCCTACCAAGGAGAGATGGACCTGAACACCTGTTTCTAGAAGATTCCACATGAGTCCCAGCCTTGGTCAGGGGGTCCTTAGTGGCTGCCTCTGGTGAACACATGGACTGTTCAGTGCTCTGTGCTGTGAATGCCTTGGTGGACCCTCCCAAGATTGGTACAGAGGCCTTGGACCCCTAAGCTGTCCCATTGAGCTGAGTGGCCACAGGCCCTTTGGAGTTGCCTCAGTGTCTGAGGTTGTCTCTGTGCAAATGTCCACTGCGTGGGGAGCTGTGAGTGTGGGGGGATGTCGCCGGGCTGAATCTGGGTGGGTTTTGTTCATTAAATAATGTTCGATCTATGAAGCCTGGTGTTACCTTGAACTCCTGATCCTTTTGCTTCCTCCTCCCAAGTGCTGGCAGCCAGGATGCCCTGCCATGGCTTCCCTTCGCCTGTTGTTTCAGTGGGTAGTTTGGGCCGGGCTAGCCGGGTATATTCTTGGTAAAACCATACACAGGCACCTGTCTGGATTGCAAGTCACACAGTCAGACCTAGCTAAGACAGCCGGCCACTCCCTTTTGCCTGGGGACTCAAGGCACCTGGCCAACACCCCACACACTGAGACACCCCCCCTCATACATTCTGTTCTTCACTGGGGTTCAATGTCGGCTCTGGATCTGGGCTAATCAGACTCTCACCCCATACACTGTCCACACATCCTTTATGCCCCTATGCGAGCTCTGCTCTGGGGTGGAGGGGTGTTTCTAGAATTCCCCCTACCCCGCTTACCACAGGCTGGCTCTGCTGTGTGCTGAGGAGTGGATGTGCTGCCCCCTGGTGGCAACATGAAGCCTCACTCCAGAGTGACTCCTTTCCATCTGGGGCGGGGCCAGGCAAGACAGGGAGGGGTTGCCAAAGCAACCTGCTGAGAATCTGCAGGCAGCCCTGAGTGAGGGGCTGTGTTATGTGTGGGGAGCTCATGGCCTTGTGCCCATGGGTGAAGCCTGTACAGGGGGGCGCCCCTCCCCAACTACATCTGGGCAAAATCTGATCAGTGATTTCCCTTGGAGACACAGCAGAGTGAGGATCCCTGCTGGGATCTTCACGTGTCTGTACTCCAGGGACAGGAGAGGATGAAGTAGTCCATGTAGGTTTCTGTCTATCAGTTTGCTGTACCCACCTGGAAGAAAGATTATCATTCCTGTCCAGCTGCACCCACAGCTGGCCTGGCCAGCATCAGCTCTTCATCTGGCCTTGTCAAGTGTTATAGTCGCATTTGGCTGTCAGCTTGACAGTTGCAGACTGTTTGGGAGCAGCTGTGAAAGGTTAATGGTTAGAATGGCCCCTGAACAAGTCTGCAGGTACTTGACTGATTGCTGTGGAGAACCCAGCCCATAGTGGGTGGTGCTTTCTCGTGGTAGACCCTATAATAGGAGGTACATGGAGGAGAGCCTTGCTCTTCTCATATCAGGTTCACTATGCATGAACATTGTTCACCTTTAGAGCTTCTGCCTTCTTGGTTGCTGCTGCTGCTGCCTCCCTCTCTGGCTGCCTCCCTCCCTGGCTGACTTTTCCATCACGTTGTTGCTGTTGCCTTTGGAGCCTGGTCTCTAGGCCTTGTTGCTGTTAGCCATTCATCACCGACATTGGATCCCAGCTGTTCTTTGTCGATGTCAGAACCCAGCATCTTCAATCTCCAGAGGAGCAAAGGCTTGAGACCTTCTCGGGATTTTTTGGCTTTGTGGAACATTCCAGCTAGCAAAAAGGCTGCTGCCAGTGTCCACCTTGAAGGACGCTTTTTTTTATTGTGAGTTATTTTTTAATAAACTGATTGATGTATACTACAGTCTATAGATTCTGTTTCTTCAGAGAACCCTGACTAATACAGATTGTCTGAGCCATAGCAGCCATCCCCAAAGGCTGATGAGCACCTTCTTTCCTCGCTGTTCCCTCTTCTCCTCTCTTTCTGCCATGTGTTAGATACAACTCAATGGTTGAGGTTCAAACTTTAGGCACAATTGCAAAGAAGTAGTAGTTGAATTTTGCAGTGTAGCAACGATCCCATCAGACATGACACTACCTGAGGGACATATGAGACATGTGTAGACATGAGAGGGAGAGTCTCTAAATGCTACAGTCTGCCCTCTGGTGGGCCACGTGTACCCTGCCAAGTGCCCAAACACTAATGAGTACAGACCTCCTAGAGGTGACCCAGTTCACATATAGGGAGATGTGGGAGATGGAGGAAAACTGGCAGTAGAGGAGAGAGGAAGGGTGGGAAAGGATGCAGTAAGTAACAGGCCACAAAAAACATAAATTCGTGGGTAATACAGTGTAAGAATAAATGAAGCTGTGCTGGAGAGACAGTTCAGGGGTTAAGGCTCTGTCTTGCAAGCAGAACATCCTGAGTTTGGATCCCAGACCCCAAATAAAAATGCCAAGTGGAAATGGCAGTCTCCTGTATTTCTGGCCCTTATGGGCAGAACCTGGGAAATCCCAGAGCAAAGGAAGAATGAGGTAGGAGCAGTCCAAGATGATTCTGAAGTCACCCTTGATCCTCCACAGTGATGTATAGCTCTCTCCCTCTATTTCTCTTTCATTTTCTCTGTCTCACACACGAACACATGAAATAAATAAAGTTTAAAAACTTAAGAATGTACTTAATATATTTAAAAAGATTATTAGCTAACTTTACATTTTAAAAGCATGTTTTTAAGTGAATGCTTAAGTTTGGCCCTAAGCAAGCTTGCAGGAGATTGGCTAGTTGATGGTGGGTTGGGAACGAGGCCCAGCCAATGGTGGGTGGTTCTAGTCCCTGGACAGACAAAGGGAGGAACCTGGTTAGGGAAGGTGGCATCCTTCAATATACTTGGCCAGACGCTGTCCTCTCAGCTGTCTTGTGGAGATGGTGTGGCCAGCTCCCTCATCCTGGTGTTGGCCTACTCTCCTGCCAAGCTGGACAAGGTACTGTAACCAAGAAGCTTAAGCCAGAATGAAGTCCATTGTCCCCTTAAGCCTTGTGGTCGTGAAGTTATGGGCAACATGTGGGCCAACTAGAATTTGGGAAGTCACCCCTTCAGTGTCTCCACTGTCGACCCAGAATCAATTAGCCGAACTCCTTGATCCTTTCATAAATGAAGCAAGAAAGGAAGACGACAAGAAAACATTTGGGACAAGTGGGTGTCCCAGGGGGCTGAGATGTCAGCATCAGAGACAGCGACCCCGATCCTTCCCATTGGAGACCTAGGGTCCCGTGACTCCTGAGCTTGCAGGATGTGAGCACCAGAGGGCAGCAGTGAGCCGAGGCACCAAGGACCAGACCTAGAGGCTGCTTGTTTGGAAAACAATGAAAAACAGAAAAAGTTTAGGTCCCCGGGTTTTAAATGTCCATCTTCTTCCATTCCTCTCTCAGTGCTATATGCAGGAGAGATTTTGGGGATATATGGCATTTGCATTCTCTTTTTCTTTTCTTTTTTTTCTGGGGGGGGGGTTGCCCCATGGGTGAGCATTCAACTGCAAGGTTCCTTCTTGGCCCTCTCTATTTGATATGGTAGGTCAAAGTCACACGGTTTATTTCTTTAAATATTTTTTTTTTGGCATTTGCCCATTGTGGCACTACACATGTGGAGTCCATGAGTTGGTTTCTAGCTTGTGCCCCTCATGGATTCCATGCCTGGAGTTCATGAGTTCTCAGGGGTGCCTAGCCCCTCATGGGACTCTACACGTGGAGTCTATGAGTTCTGTTCTCTCTTCTAATAAAATCTACCTTAATCCTTGTGATAGTTAATCCTGGTTGTCCACTTGACCACACCTGGCATTAACTAGGATCAGCTGAGACCACCTCAAGAGTTTGTCTAGGTCACAGATTTACAGTACACAGTCCAGTCCTAAATCCAATCAGAACCTCCCAGGAGTGGACCAGATGAAAGGAACCACAGTAAAGAAAAATTGGAAGACAGACTCTAGGATGTCTGCTGTGATTTAGCTGCCTCCAGCTTCAGCCACCAGCCATTTTGCCTACACCGAGAAAGACTGTTTCTCCCCTCTGGAACCATAAGCTGAAGAAATCTCCCTTTCTCCTTTAAGTTGTTTGACTTTGGGTGTTCTCTCACAGCAATAGTTAAAAGTAACCATTACAGGGGCTGGAGAGGTGGCTCAGGGGTTAAGCCTCTGCCTTGCAGGCAGAAGGTCCTGAGTTCAGATACTAGACCCCACGTATAGACACCGTGCAGAAGCAGGGGAAGCCTGCGTTTCTGGTTATGGTAGGGCGGAGCCTGTGAATCCAGGGACAGAGTAAACAAGAAGGAGATGGAGGTGGTCCATGGTAGTTCCCGAATTCGTCCGTGGTTCTACACACACATACACACACACACACACACACACACGCATGCATGCGCACATACATACACACAGGCGCACACTCATATATGAAGAATTGAATAAAAAAAAGGAACCATTCCAATCCTCAAAAAAACATACTGTATTTTGTTTGTGACAGGGTCTGTCATGTCTCAAGCTTCCTAGGCTGACCTTAAGCATCTGATTTTCTTGGCTCCGCCTCCTGAAAGCTGATGTTACAGGCAGACACCATGATGCCTGGTTTGTGTGGTATTGGGGGTAGATTGCAGTGCTTCATATGTGCTAAGCAAGCACACTGCCAACTGATTTACATCCCCAGCCCTCAGTTTAGAATGCTTGTATGTGTAGGTATGTTGTGTGCACGAGCATCATATGTATGTGTTATATGTGTGCACACGTGGATGCCAGAGGCTGATGTGAGGATCTCCCTCACTTTCTCTCCATCTTAACTTTTCAACTAATTGGCCAGCAAGCTCCTGGGGTCCTCTCATCTCGACCTGCCTTCAGTGCTGATTTCCAGATGCACTTGCCTTTTTACCTGGCCCTGGAATCTACTCACCAATCCACTGTAAGCATTTTACCCGCTCAGCCATCAACTCTGAACTTACCTTTTATTTATTTATTTATTTATTTGCATTATGATAGTATAAAAGGAATAGGCCTGCGGTAGAAATCATACTCAAATGTTGAATGATGGTCTTTTTCTATGCACAAGTTCAACAGTGCTGCGTGGTGATGGCAGATCCCAGGCAGCCTCGAGATCACCAGAGGAAGGAGCTGAGGCCCTGCAGTTGTTGTGTGGCTAAGTTGTGGTACTCAGCAGGCCCAAGGACCAATTGCATGTTCTACCTACGGTAGTATTACTATTTAGGATGGAACACTTGGACACCATCATAATTTGGGAACCATCTGTCAGTTCCATAGACATGGCCACTGTGGAGGTTGAAAATCTCCAGAACAAGCTTCCTGTCCTTTGGACTTGTCCACATTCCTCTGGCCTTTTGATGGGGTTCTTCTGCCTGCCCCAGAACCAGTCACATTCTGGGAGGCCAAGAGCCAGTCTGGGGAATAACTGAGCTGAAACTGCTCATGTCATCTTTGGCCAATGTTTGTTTGTTTATTTTTATTAAGCCTCAGTTGTCACTGATGAATTCTACACTGACAGTGGTTAACCCAAGCTGGCCTCACTTCCTGTCAGACTCCTCCTGCTCTTTCTGCTCCAAATGCTCCCAATGATCCCAGTTCTCGGTGCTGCCAGTTTTCCCAGTGCTCACAGTGTTCCCCCAGTGCTCCTGACTCACTAGGCAGAAGACAATTCAGGAGGAAAACATGCTTACAAGTCTGGTCCAGGATCAGAAGACCATTGATGGGTTTGTACTCACAGTGACATCAGCTTTGAGTGAATGAGAGTGGGGTAGCCAGGTTGGCGTGACCTGGAGTCTCTGGGCAACCAGGAGATGGTCAGGTACCCACGTGTCAAGTTGAGGTCGGGGCATTGCAAGAAGAAGGACTCAAGTCCAGACAGGTGTCTGAGCTCCTGTCTCTACACAGCAGGGAAACTGAGCAGGAACATCTGACTTCATCTCCTTTGGCCAGAGAGAGAGAGAGAGAGAGAGAGAGAGAGAGAGAGAGAGAGAGGCAATATATAAGGGGCCAGTGAGACTGCTGAGCATGTAAGGCACCTGCTCACAAACCTGCAGTCTGATTTGATCTCCAGAAGACCACATGGTAGAAAGAATCAACTTCAAAAGTTGTCCCCCTCCCTCTCAGCCTATCTGCCCCAAGGCCAATGAAATTACCACATATGACCACAGGATGGCAGCAGCACACCAAGTTAGGAATAGGTACCCTCCAGGTAGAGATGCCCAAGGGTTGCTGCAGGAACTGATTTCTGCCAGACAGAAGCAGTGGCAGAGAATTTGACAGCATGAGTGACAGATCGTGATGGGAAACAGCAGACAGGTAACAAAAAGACCTCCAGTTGTAGCACCATTCACAGATGTCCATAAGCGACCAATTTTTCTCGTCTGAAAAATGCCCCCAAATTACACTAGATATCAACAAGGGCTTCTGGGAAATTCCAGGTCCTATCCTGGTATCTGATACATTCCATACCCACTTTCTGAATGACTGGCTGGTATGTGAGCCCCTGGCATGTGGCTGGAAGGGTGAAGGGTCATCTAAGGTGTGCACAAGCTGACGTGCCTGGGCTTGGGTGCAAAACCTGATCTCCAGGTTACATCCAGGATCCAGGGTATATCAAGAGCCCAGGGTTACATCTTGACTATGTGACCCTAAACAACCAACTCCTCAACGTTTTATTTTCTTCACATGTGTATGCCTCTGTGTGTGTGTGTGTGTGTGTGTGTGTGTGTGTGTGTGTGTACCAGAGGGCACCGTGTGCCTGTGGAGGACCAGGGTGATTCATCCTGGATGGCTTCTACCTCTTCATTCAGCTCTGGAATTTGCCAAGCACCAACTTTCAGGGCCAGAAAGGCCACTGCCATTTCTGTCTGACTATTTTTATATGAGACATGGGATCTGAACTCAGGTCTTTCTGGTCATGAGTCAGAATCTGAACCCCTCAGCCATCTGTCCAACCTCCCAATTTCCAATTTTATTTATTTATTTATTTCTAAAAGAATGTTAACTTTATTTATGAACATGTGATTTGTGTTATACACATGCTAATAAACAAAAAGGAAATAATTGTTTTCAAGAAATAAAACTTTATCTGAATTAGTTTAAATACTATATAAAGATGTACTTTATACAAAATGTGTTACATTTACTACTACAGTCACCAGGATAGTTAATCTACTTTGTGCTAGCATTTGGATACATAAAAATCAGTTTTAAACCAATTACCAGCAAAACAGAAACTTGGACAATTTTTACAGCATTGTGCTTAAAAAAAAAACAACAACATATATTCAAAAGTGGGGAGGGAGGGAGGACCCGAACACTAAGATTTGATCTTTGAATCACTCTATTTAGTTGCACAAGAACTAAAGGCCATACCTTAGAGAACAAGTCCAAAGTTCAGATTTCTATGTTACCATGTTTTAAGATTCATTGCTCCAAGGTTAGTGAGAAGCTTCATACATAAGAGCAGTAGTACTTAAAGTATAAAGTGAAATAGCAGGCAATACCCTTGAACTCTAGATGAAGACTTCAGATCTGTGTGTACAATAGTAAGCCTGAGCAGTAAAATGTTTAGAGAACCATCAAGTTTGCAGAACCCAAATAAGAGGACCTGTGTTCTGAAGCAGATGCTTCACCAACAATTTAAGAGTTAAGATCTCAAAGTCAGTCATACTTAGGGTTAATCTATAATTGTAAAAGATGTCATCCTCATAAGGGGAGTTTACTCTTCACTAAGATACAGCTTTCAAAGTCTAATTAGTGCAGCAGCATTTTAGCATCTTGTAAGAAAGGAAAGACTTTCATTTGAATTGTTAGATCATGTAAGACCTTGTGTTAAATATGAAATTAAGATTCTAAACTATATAAAAATCAAAGTTATGAGAAATCGATGCACTCGGAGTAGGGAAAGTACAATTTCAGTTTCCCTACATAGTACAGCCGAAAACAAAAGCTGGCAAATAAAGCAAAACTGATTAATAAAGCTGTATCAATGGTCTCTAAAAAGCTCTTTTCTATACCATGTTTGAGCTTGGAGAAAATATCAAGTTAGAATGTAAGGTCTGCAAGTTGCATTTTGAAAGCCATCCATCTGGCAAGAAAAAAAAAACTAACAAAAGCTAAGTGATACAACGTGAAAATGGCAAAATATACACTCCAAACATTTTTTATTGCAAGAAAACAAAAAGCACAAAACAGCCTGTACATACATACAAAATACTAACTACAGACAGACAGATGTAGAACATGTTATCATGTTCATTAGTGTAAAACCTACACGATCTAAAAAGGATCATACATTACTGTACAACACAGTGTCATACAGGAGAACACTATCATATGCAATAGAAACAGTGTCATGGGCACAAACTACCCATTTTCACAGAATAACTGCGAAGTATTGCCACATGTATCCATATCGACTGAGCTGTCATCAGAATACAATTTATTTACAGTATGTACTATAATCAGTTGGATATTGACTTCTAAAATTATTTACTTCACTGCATTATAAAGGTAAAAGCAACTGTGTAGAAAAAAAGCGTGAGATTGTGTTTTTACATACTGCTTTTGTAGTTCCCATCACTGGCTCAGTTCGACTTATAACATATGTCTTGCTTGTAGACTTAACACCTCCGATAGGAATTCTTCTAACAATTACAGATGAATTTTTGGGAATCAGAGCATTATCATCAGTATATTCTTCCTTCGTCTGCGCGTTGGTGATCTGCAGGTCGCAGTCGGCGG
Source organism: Typhlomys cinereus (assembly GCA_023101885.1). Classification (NCBI taxonomy): domain Eukaryota; kingdom Metazoa; phylum Chordata; class Mammalia; order Rodentia; family Platacanthomyidae; genus Typhlomys; species Typhlomys cinereus. The sequence goes on from JALPQD010000984.1 coordinate 9,015, forward strand.
CTTTCAGCTTCTCCCTCCCCATGATCTGCTTCTTGAGGTCGCAGAGGGAGATGTGCAGCCCATCGAAGGTGACCGTGTCGTAGTTGAGCTTGGAGGAAAACTTATAGTGCACACAGGACATGGTGGCGGGGCCTACGGTTCACCGGGCCGCGGACGCGCTAAGCACACGTGTCTTACCGGCTCGGGGCGGAACAGGTGCCCGCGCCGCTCCGAGCGGCCGCAGCGGGGGCTCCCCGACGACACCCCGAGCCCGCCTCCCCCGCCGCCCGCTCAGGGCCGCTTCATGCGGGGGGGGGGGGAGGTCGGCACGGGCGAAACGGAGACTCCGCCAACCGGCTCGGCGTCAGCCGGCGGGGACCCCGCGCTCATGCTAGGGCCCGGCCGCGGACGGGGCGGGGCGGGCGGCGGCGGCGGTGCAGTCAGTAGCGGTCAGTCCAAGCGTGGGAGTCCGACGACCCCGCGGGGTCAGGGGTCCATAGCGCGGCCGCGCCTCCCGCGGGTCTCTCGCTCGCTCGCTCGCTCGTCTCTCCGCGGTCGGGGCGACCCGGGCCCCGGGAGAAGGTGGCGGGGGGAGCGGGCCGCGCTCGCTCGCTCTCTCGCTCGCTCGCGCGCGCGCGCCTCCTCCCGGCTTCCGGGCGACCGCCGTCGGCGTCCCCAGGCCCAGGCCCCCCCGAGCGCGCAAGGACCTCCGCGAGCGGCCCGCGGCCTAGGCCGAGGGCGCGCGGCCGGCGGAGGAGAGGCCCGGCGAGCGGCCGCCCCCCGCTCCGCCCCCCGCTCCGCCCCCCGCCGCCGCCGCCGACACAAAAAGCGGAGCGGGGCCGCCGCTAGGCCCGAGGCCCTTCCTCACCGCCCCGGGGGGCTGCCGCGCGCCGGCCGGGGGGCGGCGGCCCGCCGGGGCCGCCCTGCGCTCGCTGTCGCCGGCCCCTGCGCGCTCGCCGCTGTCCCCCGCCGGCTCCCGTCGCCGCTGGAGCCCCGCGCTGCCGACACGAAGCCCGGAAACGGCCGGGCGGCGGCGAGGGCTTCGTGGCTTCCCCTGGTTTTGTTTTTTTTTTTTTGGTTTGGTTCGGTTCTTCTCGCTGCTGCTTTGGGTTTGTTGGTTTTTTTTTTTTTTTTTTCTTTGCTTGTGCCCCCCCCCCCCCCCCCCGCCGCTCTTCCCAATTTTATTTATTGATTGATGTGTTTTTTATGTTTTTATTCTATGACAACCTTGTACACATGTACAATGAATTGTGGTCCTAGCTATCCTCTCTTCCAACCCCTTGCTCTTGGACATCCCCTAGTATGTCCACTGCCCATCTTTATGTCCTTTTTCTTAAAGCTGGCCGATAATATAAAACAACATATCAGCAATAAGAGAACATTGCTTAGGATGCACCCGTTCTCAAGACTGAGCTCACAGCAGCTGTCCATGTCCTGTGAGACTGATTGTAAGCACACAGAGCCAGGCTTTCCACACCAGGAGCCTATGAAGCCCTGGTCCAGGGAGGTCAACATGTAAGCACAGGGGTTCTAATTCATAGGAGACACCCATGTGTGAGGCACATGGGTGAACACAAGCCCAGGGAGGCTGTCCTTTGTTGAACCCACTTGGTGTCCTCAGGGGGGCCATGAATTGTGAGCATGAAGAAATGGACCAGAAGGGTTTCTCAGGCACTGTGTGATGTCAGGCTACCAGTCAATCAAATGTTCCCAAGTGTCCTGAGTGTAGACATGGCGTGACTGACTCATCTCTGTGCCCTGTGACACAGCAGCTGCATGCGCCAGCCTTAACCTCTCTGCTTCTCAGTTTTCTCATCTCCACACTTGGGTGGGTCCTAGGAGCTGCTACCCACAGGACAGTTCCGAACATGGAGATGCACTACACATAGAAGCATCCAGAACACAGGAAGTCGAGACCCAACAACGCAGAACACAAAGCTTAAAGCTCAAGGGGAAATTACTTCAGGTACCCTGAGGAGGGAGGGAAAATAGGAGAAGGGAGACTCTGTAAAGGAACCCTAAAGATTCATAGAGGTAGAGGTGATGAAGAGACATTCCTGTTTGTTCACTTGAACCTGGGCCCTGTACACTCCAAGGCAGGTGCTCTACCAAGGAGCCCCACATACACACCTTGCATGTATTCCTTCACGTATGTATTCCTTCACTCACTCATGCAGTAAATATTTACAATAGAGTGGTCACATGGAGCGGGACAGACACCACTCCTGCCCAGGGGTTCCCACAGCCCCATGGGCACAGCACATGCCTGTGAGACCCCAAGACCCAAGAGAAACATGTGAAGAAGATGTGCCTGCTGGGACCACCGAGCCCCCAAACAAAGAATCTGGACATTAAAGAGAAAAACAGTAAAGGAATCAGCCAATAGGGGCTGGAGAGATGGCTCAGAGATTTAGACTCTGCCTCACAAGCAGAAGGTCCTGAGTTCAGATCCCAGGTCCCATTAAAAAATTCCAGGTGGAAATGATAGCAGCGTGTACTTCTAGCTCTGATAGATGGAGCCTGGGAAATCCCAGAGGGAAGCAAGAAGGAGATAGAAGCAATCCAGGTGATTCCCCAAGGCACCTTTGATCTTCATAGGGACACACAGTATCCTCTCATACACACACACACACACACACACACACACACACACACACACACACGAGAAAGCAAATAAAATAAATCAGCTGACAGTGCTGGGGAGATGGCTCAGTTGGCCAAGGGCCGGCTGCATGGTCTTGAAGATCTGGGGTCAAGTCCCAGCAGCCTGGGTGTCAAAAGGTGGGTGCCCCTGCAACCCCAGTGACAGGGAGACAGACAGAAACCTCCAGCCAGACTAGTAACCTGCAGATTCAGCACAAGACCCTGTCTCAGAGCACAAGCTGAAGAGCAACCAAGGAAGACCACAGCTTCTGGCCTCCACACACATGCATGTATGCATCCCCTTCTGTCATGATCTGAAAAGTGTGTGTCCTCCACAAGTTCATGTGTTTGAATCTTTAGTTGGGAAGGTCATGGCACCTATGGGAAGTGGAGCCATGTTGGAGGAAGGCAGTCATGGGGGTGGGCCTTGAGGTTAGCTGGCCCCGCCCTGCTGGAGTGAGTGAGTCTGAGGGCTTGCAGCAGCTCTGGGCCTCTATGATAGCTGTGACTTAGCCCACCTCCAGCTGCCAGCCACACCTTCCCCCAGGACAGACAGTATCTCACTCTAGAATCATGAGCTGAATAAATCTCCCTCTCTCCCTTCAGTTGCTGGGCTTTGACTGCCTCACAGCACAGAGAGTAACCAGCGCACGCTCACATAACACATACACACACATACAGAAATGCATCCCTATAATTCAGTCTATACCACATGGCTCGGTGGTGTGAGCTTGAGGCCAGTCTGAGTTTCTGGGTAAGATCCTGTCTCCAAAAACATTAAAACAACTGACCAGTCATGACCACTGAGATGTCACATAACCATGACAGACTGCAGCACCCGAAGGTGGGCATTGGGCTCAGTGTTCCAGGCTCCTTCATCCCTCCATGCTTCCACAGGAGGCAACACCATCCTCAGCAAAGACCCCCCAAGGGGTCCTAAAATGGGATGGTCTGGGGAACAAGACATTTCACCAGCAGCGAGTCAAGTTCAAGTCTTCCAGGGTCTCAGGTTCTTGTTCCATGCAGATCAGACCCTGGTGTAGTCAGAATGTGAAGAGGGAACAATCCAACTAACAAAGGGTTTCCTAAACCCTTGCCAGGAGCCCTAGATGCACTCAGGCATGGTTTGTGCATCTGAGGGGAGGTGTTCTCCAGCTCACACTGGTGTCATCCATGTTTTGTCACAGGGACCATTGAAAACACAAAAATAAATAAATAAAAGAATGACTACAATTTAAGAGAGAGAGAAACAGAGAGAGTGAGAGAGAGAGAGATAGAGAGAGAGAGAGAGAGAAAGAGAGACCCACCTTCAAGCATGCTCTCTGGCTGCCTTAGTACCAGAATAAAAGAGTTTCTATTAGGCAGTTTTCAAGTAACAATAATAAAATATTTTTTCTTAGGCATGGAGCAGAATAGTCAGGCTAGGAGGGTTCCCAACAATTCCCCCACAACACTCTGGGAATATCCTAAAGAAACAGACCAGAACCTTATCAAACAGATAAGATCACCAGTTCCAGACACTTGTCCCAGACTTCTGCTTGCTGTTTACTATGAGAGGATATGGATTCCTCATCAGTAGAAAGACAGCTGAGTCCTTAGCAGCCAACCCCACACACAAACCAGCCAATCAGACATGAACAGATCAAAAGCCCCACACAGATTTAAAGCAACAAAAATCAACCAAGGACAAGCCACATTTTAAAACCTGCCTATCTCTATCAGCACCCATGACCTGGCTCGCTGCCCATGCTCCCTTGCCCCTCTTGGGCTTCCCCAGTGTCCACAGTTCCTCTCTTTCTCTCACCCTCAATAACTCTTGCTTTCATCCTTTTCACATGTTCTGGTCTCAGTCTTCAACTCCAGAGGACAAGAACCTGGGAAGAAATCCAGTCTAATCAGTATGGATCCAGTTCCTATCCCTGTCCCCTCTATTCATCCTGGGCCAGGGTTAGTGTGAGTGTCTGGCTGTAGCTCTCCTAGTGGGATGTGAAGTGCCAGGTTGGATCCTTAACAATGCCTACACCAGGGTGTCCCATCCAGGGGCCCTGGAAAGGAGAGGGGACTTTACACCTTGGATGGCTGGGAGTGTGTGGATTCTCCTCTACCTTGAATTGGAACCACATATAGTGTGTCTTGGGAGCGAGCCCTCTCTTCCCTTTCTCCTCTCCTTATCCCCCCCTTGCCTACAATCTTGGTGGGTGTCAGGCTTCAAAAGTAGGTGAGCCAATTTTTTATATTCAATCTCTCTCTCATACACACACAGATGCATATATGCATATCATATACATAAGATATATGTCTCATGAATTCTGTTTATACTGTATAGAACACATGCATGACTATATAAAGTTCTGATTCACTCATGTGCACACACGCATATACATGTCTTATTTCTCTGGCAGACATATACTCAGACACATGTATAGCAAGACTGTACAGCAAGAAATGGAATTCTCACTCAACACTTTATTTTTTTAAATTTTATTATTATTATTTATTCAATTGTGTGTGTGTGCGTATGTACATGTGTGCACATGTGCGTGCGTGTGTGTGTGTGTCTGTGTGTGTGTAGAACCACGGACGAATTCGGGAACCGCCATGGACGCCTCCACCTCCTTCTTGTTTACTCTGCCTTGGGATTCACAGGCTCCGCCCTACCAGGACCAGAAGCACAGGCCGCCCCCCCCCCTCCACCGCTTCTGCCTGGAGTCTATACGGGGGATCTGGGATCTGAATTCAGGACCTTCCGCCTGCAAGGCAGAGGCTTAACCCCTGAGCCACCTCTCCAGCCCTCACTCAACACTTTAGACATATATGAGAGAAGGTCTCCCATTTTATCTGGTCTGGTCCTTATTTCCTGTCTCCCCCCACAAGCCCTGTCCCATATGAAGGCATTGGATAGCTGAGAACCTGCCTCCTTACACTCTACTCTGCTTCATTCCGAAGTGCACCTGTCCGTACTTGAGGATGATCGCTTTGGTCTGTCTATCTATCGATCTATCTATCTGACAGACGACAGAGAATGCACGTGCATGCCAACATAGCATGCCCGCGTGGTCCAAGGACAACCTTCAGAAGCCAGTTCTTTCCTTCCACCAGGTGGGCTTCTGGCAACTGACCTCAGACCACCAGGGTTGCAAGCAGGCACCTTACTGTGGATCTATCTTGCTGACTCTGCTGAAAAGAACAAAACCAGAAAGAAATCAACCTGGTAGCTGTTGTTCCTTAAAGAACTGAAATGGCTTGTGGCTGTCTGACCCTGTCACTGTGTAGACATGGGGCCCTGGGACACAGGACAGGACATCAGTCAACGAGGGTCAGTGGACCTGTCTCAGTGGGCCATGAAGGGAGACCCCTGTCTTCACCATCGTATGTGGGGTGCACAATGTGACTTGGATGAAATCATAATTCTAAGATGGAAATTGAAGGGAGGGACTGCACTCTAAGAAGGGGTGGTTGAGATGTACTGCATATGGTGTTTATACACTAGAAGATCCGTATCTAAATTTTCCTGCAAGGACCTGGGGTGGATTCCGTCCTTGCATCAAGTCACAAATAGTTTCAGCCTTTAGAAGGAGCCTGTGTGTGTGTGTGTGTGTGTGTGTGTGTGTGTGTGTGTGTGTGTGTTTCATATACAAGTATTTGTGTACATGTAGAGACTAGAGGTCAACATCTTGCTCAATCACTCTCCACCTTGTTTTTCTAGCGGGGGTCTCCTGCTGGACCTGGGACTCAGGGTCTGGCCCGCAAGCCCATCGTCTCTGCCTCCCCAGTTCTGGGCATCCGCACATGTGCCCAGTCACTTGGCTTTTTTCCTTGTATGTTTGGAATTGAACTCAGATCCTATGATTACCCAACAACACTTTACCCACTGAGCCATCTCCCCAGACACAGAAGGGTTTGGCTAACCACAGTGTTGGAAGTGCTTGGCAAATGAGTTCGATGAGGATTGAAAAGAGCTTGAAGGGCATTCTGGGATAGTGACTAATCTTAGGCAGGTTTAGAGCAGACATGCTGGGATGGTCTGGGAAGGTCTTTGAAATTCCAGAAGGTAATCCCCCCCCCTTTTGAGATCACCCCAAGGAATACCCCCTGCTGAGGAACCTACTCCAATCCTCCTCAGAGAGAAGATGGCCAAAGTCCCCATGAAAGGATATGGAGATGAGCTTTCCATATCCAACAAGCTAAACCCATCAAAGAAACAACTTGATCTCCAGCCCACCAAAAGATCAACTGAGTTGGGCCCCAAGGTGGATAGACCAATGAGATGTACAGGATCAAAAAAGCTCCAATCATGGGTTGGAGTAATGGCTCAGAGCTTAATACTCTGTCTCCCAAGCAGAAGGTCCTGAGTTCAGATCCCAGGTCCCATGTGAAAATGCCTGGTAGAAATGGCAGCCAGTGTCTCCCTCTCTTGTGGGTAGAGCCTGGGAAATCCCAGAGCAAAAAAAAAAAAAAAACAAAAAAAACAAAAAGGAGTCACAAACAATCTAGGATGACTCCCAAAGTCACTCTTGGTCTTTAACGGAAGGAAACACATAGTGCCCTGCCCGCCCCCTAAATAAATAAATAAATAAATAAATAAATAAATAAATAAATAAATAAATACATGTACACAAATATAGCTGACGCTGCCAGTCATTAGAGGGCGCCCTCACCCCTCATCGTACTCCACATATGAAGACCACTGGTTCCTTCTCTCCTCTAATAAACTCACCTTACTCCTCTATAAGGGTTCTGGTTTTAAACTTTGACTCCAAACACAAGAACCCAGATACATACAGACTCAGCTATGTCTGTAGGAGAGAAATATAAAAGGGAAATTCTTAAAACAGAATTCTTAAGCCTGAGAAATTGCTGGCAGGCAATGAAAATACCCACTTCCCTGGCAGTTCTTAGGAAGCCCCCTTAGAATGCCATTCGGCCAGAGAACCTGCAAGAAGCCTGCATGCTGATAAGACTGTAAAACACTGCCTGCTACACCGTTTTGCTGCTGTTCACAAGTCAACTGGTAGATCTGCACACAAGGAGGGTCTTGCAACCTCCTTTGTCCCTTGTCTATAAAAACTGTGTGGAGACCTAATTCTGGATTGCACACACATCACCTTGCCCATGTGTGCAAGCCCTGGTACCAGTCTCTCTCTCTCTCTCTCAGAAAGCTCTCAGTTATTTATTTTTAACCTTTGGTCTATGGTGAATCTCTGGATAACCTCAAAATCCCTAACAACACCATATGGTGACAGGCATGGGCACATAGGCCAGGGGTCCCAGCCACTGTCTCTGCTGCTGTGACCTTACCCAACTCCATGCTCCCCACACAGATTAAATATCTCAAATAACACTCAAATTATGGCATGGAGAAAGTGGGCCACTTTGATTACATGCAGTGCTATTGCAAGAGGCAGGTTAAGGTGAGTAGGAAATGCGGGGGGGGGAAGGTGTAGACACAACCTGGGGTCTTCGATGGACTGAACTGTCACCCGGAATCTGTGTGTTGATCTCCTGACCTCCAGTGAGAATGTCTGGAGGCTGGACAATGACACTTTGCTGGTGAGAGAGGGATAATGTTGCTGGGTAGTTTAGACAGAGTGGGAAGACCATGCTGGGAAGGTCTTTGATCATCGTCCCCCACTGCTAGTATTATCCTGAAGGAGTGTCCTGCCTGTCCTGAGGAACTGGTTTTAATCTGAAAGGGTGTGTAGGTGAGCTCTTCCTTGCAGATAAGTTCCCCAATTATGAGCAGATCATGAGGTCCCCTACAAGATCATCCTGGCTGAGCCCAATATGAGCAGACTAGTGAGATGGAGGGGACCAACAGCTCCAATCAGGGTTGCAGAAACTGGAGCTGAGCAGTGAGGAAAAGCCACTTTTGCCAGGTCTGCCTCACTCCATAAATACCCCTGACCCATCCTGGCTTCCTTGCCCCTCATGGATTTCACATCCGTGAACTCCCTTCTCACTTCTTAAAAAAAAAACTGCCTTAATCCTCTATGGTTGTTCTATTTTTCCTTTATTAAGAAATATATTATTTAAATATTTTATTTATTTTGTGTGTCTGTGTGTCAGAAGGGACTGTCACCCAGGGTGTCTCAGGGAATCATCCTGGATTGCTTTACTTCCTTCTTGCTTCAATCTGGGATTTCCCAGTTTCTGCCCACCAGGGTTTATAACCTTCCTGCTTGGCTTGTTTTATGTGGGACCTGGGATCTGAACTCAGGACCTTCTGCTTGCAAGACAGAGTCTTAACCCCTAAGCCATCTCTCCAGCCTCCAGGTGTTCTACTTTTCAATCTTCAACTCCTGAATACAAGAACCTGGACATAGGGCTGGGAAGATGGCTCAGAGGTTAAGACTCTACCCCATAAGCAGAAGGTTTTGAGTTTCAATCCCAGGTCCCATGTAAAAAATGCCAGTTGGATACAGAGGTGGCCTGCACTTCAGGCTCTGGAAGTTGGAGCCTGGGAAATCCCACAGGGAAGCAAAAAGGAGAGAGGAGCAATTCAGGATGATTCCCAAAGTCACCCTTGGTCCTCCACAGGGACCCACATTGCTCTTTGGCGCACACACACACACACACACACACACACACACTCACACAAACACACACACAGATAGATAGATAGATAGATAGATATATAGATGATAGATAGATAAATAGAAAGACAGATAGATAGATAAAAAGTTAAAACAACCTGGATATTTAAAAACCAAAAAAATGTAGCACTGGCAAGCATGTACACCTGTACACACACATGCAAGCAAACATGTGTACACATGAAAGGCAGAAGAAAATCCTGGAGAGGGGCTTTTAGAAATGGTTAGAGTCAGATGAGCTGGATGGTGTCCCAGGAAGAGATAACTGGCCAGAGCACCCCACCCCTCCCACACTCTCCTCCCTCCCATGCCCCCCAGCTTCTCCTCTACCCCTCTTCCATGCAGCTGTCCTGGCTCCAGTAAAGTTTTGTCCCCTCTCTTTGGCTTCCCCTGCTGAACAATAGACCCAGTCACTGGAATTTCCCCAGGAATCTCTTGGTGGGGGAAAGAAAAGGCTTCAGCTGCTGCCAGCCTAGGAGGAACTTGTCTCTCAGAGCTGTCTCTAGACATCTTGCAAGACAACCGAAAGTTCAGAGGAAGAAGGGTGAGCAATGGGGGGATGATCCCCACACCAGGACAGTTGGGCTGTGCTTGAGTCTAGTCCTCTATTGAAACCCCAGGATGGGGCTTGACAGATGGCTCAGGGGTCAAGACTCTGCCTCACTAGAAGAAGGTCCTGAGTTCTGAACCCAGATCCAGATCCAGAGCCTGGAAACCTCAGAGGGAAACAAGGAGGTAGAGCAATCCAGGATACTCCTGAAATCATCTTTGTACCTCCACAGAAACACAGACACACACAGACACAGACACAGACACACACAGACACAGACACACACACACACACACACACACACACACACGCGCGCGTGTGCGCGCGCCACAAAATCAACTGGGTTGTGCCCCAATATGAACAGACCAATGAGATGTAGAGACCCCAGAGATGTAGATACCTGGAATCCATGAGTCCTCCAGGGTTCCCTTGCCCCTCATAGACTGCCTGTCTGTGACTTCCATCCTTCTCTCCTCTAATAAACTTGGTCTTAATCCTCCCAGAGTGTTCTGCTGTGATTACACACACCCTGCCACTTATGGGGCTCCAACCCTCTAGAGATAAGGAACCCAACTTCCCCAGACCTGTGTTCAGGAAGAAAATGGAGATGAGCTTCTCCAATGTAGACAAGTTCCTCAAGGACACAGCTCAACCTTGAGTTGAGCTCCCATAAGAACACACCAATCAGACAAGGGGAGAACAAAAGCTCAATCAGGTTTAAAAAAACTAAAACAAAACAATAAGGAAAAGCTCAATGCCTGATCTTGCCAGCCATTGGGGGCTCCCTTGCCCCCCTCTGATACTGTGAGTTCCTTTCTTTTTCTCCATTAGTAAATCTTGCCTTAATCCTCTGTGTAAGGTTCTTTGTTCTTTTTTTAAGGAAGGGTGAGTAGTGAAGGGAAGGGAGGGGATGGAGGGAGAGGAGAGGGAAGGGAGGCTGGGATGCACACTCAGTATGCTTGTAAAAGTCGAAAAACAAATAAAACAAAGAAAGGGTGGATTCACCATGCTGCTGACAAGGAATGGAAAAAAATTATTGATTACGTAGTCACACAACATCTGCTGGACTAACTCTCTGGGAATGGAGAACAGGCGGGATCTGAAGGGGAGTGGAACATGTGTGTGTGTGTGTGTGTGTGTGTGTGTGTGTGTGTGTGTTTGTCTGTCAGAGGGTACTGGGTATCCCTATATAGGACTAAGGGTGGGTTCTGGAATAATCCTGGATTGCTTCTACTTACCTCACTCTGGGACTTCCCAGGCTCTGTCCACCAGGGCAGGAAGTACCGGCCACCATCCTTTCTGCCTGATGTTTTTATGTGGGACCTGGGATCTGAACTCAGGACCTTCTGCTTGTGAGGCAGAGTCTTAGCTCTTGAGCCATCTCTCCAGCCCTGAATCTGTGTTTTTAACTGCACTAACTGCTTGCCATGAAAGGATGAATAAAGGAATGGGTGGACCAATGAATGAATGAATGGATGAATGGATGAATGGGTGAATGAATGAACAAAATGGATGAATGGATCGATGATGAACAAATGAATGGATGGATGGATCCAGGAATGAACAAATGAATGGACAAATGAATGATCTGTTCTTAGAAACAGTTATCTCCTAGAAAACCCTATGTCCATTGGCTGTTTGGTTATGAGGTCGGCTCGTGGTTAGAGAGGGAGAACTGAGAGAAAGGGAGGGAGGGGTTGAGGGGGCAGAGACGCTCTCGGTAGGCATCAGCAGGCAGCACACGGGTGTCTGGAGAGCTCTCTTTCCCTGTGGCACCCTCCTGAGCCATGGAACAACCCCGAGAGAAGGGGATCTTGGGGCCCAATTCTGACCACACTGGCCCTCAGACAGCTGAGAAGCTGAGGAGGGCTCCACGGGGCTGCGATTTGAGTAAGAGCAGCAATTACGCGAACGTGGATGCCCCACATCCCACCCCACCTGAGTCATGCTCCACAGAGAGAGGAGGCAGCGAGAGGCCCGAAGCAACCTGGGATGTCGGGGCCAACAAGGCCTCCAGTGTGACGTGGCCAAAGCCGTCACCAGATGAGGCATGTGATGAGGAGTCTAGGGACAGGGTCAGAGGAGAGGGAGGGAGGTGCCAGCTGGGGAGGCCAGGCCCAGGCTGACCCGATGCCCGGCTGGGGACTCAGACGTTAAGAGTGGCACATGGACTCTGTGCAGGATGCTCTGCCTTCTGCACTTTCAGCTGCTCCTCTGGGGTTCGCTTCTGCCCTTCACCCCCACCCCAAGGACATGCCCTGGCTCTGTAATCAGTGATTGGAGACGCCTTGGAGAGGGCAGAACACCCAGCTGGGCCCAGCGAGGACACTGGAGGCCACAAGTGTCTCGTGGCATCAGATTGACAGCGCCTGCTCCATTGGGGGTATGTGGTTCTTGTTGTTGTTGTTTGTTTGTGTGTGTGTGTGTGTGTGTGTGTGTGTGTGTATCAGAGGGCACTGTGTATTCCTGTGAAAGACCAATGGTGACTTTGGGAATCATCCTGGATTGCTTCTACCTTCTCCTTGCTCCCCTCTAGAATTTCCCAGGCTCTACCCACCAGAACTGGAATCACAGTCTGCAGCCCTTTACACCTGTTGGGTTTTTTTGTTTTGTTTTTTGGGGGAACTTGGGATCTAAACTCAGGACCTTCTGCTTTCGAGGCAGAGTCTTAACCCCTGAGCTATCTCTCCAGCCCCTTGTGTGTGTAGCTGTATCTGCGTCTCCATGGCTGACTGAGTCTCTAGTGTGGGGAAGGCTGGGGATGCAGGCCAGCTGGGAACATGCTTGCCTTACCATACACCAGTGACCTCTGACCACACTGATTGGTGTGGTGGGCGCTTGCCTGTCATCCCAGCACTCCAAAAGTGGAGGCAGGAGGATCAGAAGTTCAAGGTTATCCTTGCCTACTTGAGACCCCATCTCAAAAACAAACAAACAAACAGCCAGTCAGTCAACAGAGTCCTTGCATACATGTCACAGTTGTTTGTTTCATTGCTGTCCTGGTCTGGGCTGTAGCAAGAGCACCATCTCTTGGCCCTGTCTTCTGATCAGCCTGTCCCTCCTCAGCCCCTGGTGTTTGGTCCCCTTTCCCCCAGGGTGCAGGTCTCAGCTGCTGCCCACCAACACGCCTGCAGTGGCACGAGGCTCAAGTGGCTCACGTGGTCACAGCCATGCCACAAGAAGACACTGGTCCCAAATGCACTTGGGGAGGGGGAGGGTTCTGCTGGCAGCCAGGGGCTTGTGTGGACTGATAAGGGTCAGACTCCTGAGGCAAGGTCATGGAGCAGCAATAGCAGAGGGGAGAGTTGGACAAGCAGGGGGTGTAGGGGAGTAGTGGAGGAGAGTGTAGGGGAGACATGGATAGGTGAAGATATAAGGGAGCCATGGTGGGACTATGTACATAAAATGTCCTCAGGTAAAGGGCTCCAGAGGGGGGCTGGAGAGGTGGCTCAGATGTTAAGCCTCTGGCTTGCAGGCGGAAGGTCCTGAGTTCGGATCCTAGACCCCAGTATAGATGCTGGGCAGAAGCGGGGGTGGCCTGCGTTTCTGGTCCTGTTAGGGCGGAGCCTGCGAATCCCGGGCAGAGTAAACAAGGAGGAGATTGATCCATGGTGGTTTCCCAATTCGCCCGTGTTTCTGTACTCACGCACACACACACACACACACACACACACACACACACACATATACACACGTGCACACACGCACAATTGAATAAATAAAAAAATAAATTAAAAAAAAGTGTAAAAAAACAAAAGGGCCCCTGAGGGCAGGAAGGGCTCTAGACCACTGCAGCCCCCCCCCCCAGTGTGTGGGAGTTCAGGGGTTTACTGCTGGGGTAGGGGGCAGACGTGCCACTGAGGATTCTGGGATTAGGGCCCCCTGGTGGGGGGGTCTGGGACCCATATGTCTCTCCAGCATGGTATGGTGAGGAGTCCAGGCCAATCCGGATCCAAAGCCTGTTTCTAAAAGGACTTCTTCTGTCATCCCCAGTTGCAAGCTTCCCTGCTGCCCCGGCTCCACCTCCTCTGAGTGTGACTGTCTATCAGTGAAGACCCTGTCCAGGGGATGCTCCCTGGGCACATTCTGTGCTGGTGCCGCTACCTGGCGGTCACCACTTGGCAGTAGGCTCTCATGGCTACCGGCTGGCTCTGGTGAGTGCTCTGCTGTCCAATCAGCTGCACCACAGTGGCAGAGTCAGCATGTGGACTGGCAAGAGGAATGGCAGGTGGGCGACCACCTGGGGCTACTGGTCTAGCTGGAGAGAGAGAGACAGAGAGAGAGAGAACCATCTCAGATCAGGGTGTGGCCTGAGCTCTGGACGAGGTCCATGTTTAGCTGACAGCTAGGGTGAAGAGCCCCCCACCCCAACACCACTAACACACTGCACAACACCCCAGTGACTGGAGGCTTCGGCCTTCGCGCATGCAATCCTGACCCTGTGTGCTCAACCCTTGTGGGAAAGGCTGTTAGTGTCACCAGGCATGGAGGGTGTTGGGTAACTCCCCCCACCAAGCTTCTCCCTCTGGCTGTAGATTGATGGCATTCGCAGATGAGCTAACTTCCTGGCTTGTCTCAGTGGGGCTGAGTGTTTGTTGAGTCTCGAAGAGTAAAGTTGAGCACTCACTTTCGGGCCCCTCAGCATGTTGCATTGCACATGGGGGTTGTGTAAACGCTGCCACAGGAGCCCGGCCCAGCTGGGTCTTGGTTCTTAAAGCAGCTATAGCCGGTGCTGGGCAAGGCTCCGTGGCCGAGTGCTGGCCTGCAAGCCTGAGACCTGAGTTTGAATCCCTGGTACTCAGTGAAAAGCCCTTGCTCAGCAGCAGACCCGCCCCCAGCACTGGCTGTGTAGGTGGAGACAGCTGGTCCCAGGGGCTCACTGGCCAGCCAGGTCTCAAAAAATAGGGTGGAGAGTGGAAGAGGCAGACACCTGGGGACCACTTCTGACCTCTGTGTGTATGGTCACACATGCACACCCACATGTATCCAACCACAGGAACACACACACATGCACCACACATAGGCACCATATACATACCCACACACCTCCACACACACATACCACACACAATACATACACACATACACAGCACAACACTCACAGGCACCACACACATATACACAAACCTCCACACACACATATCACATATACTACATATTCACATACACACAACACAACACACACAGGCATCACATATAGACACAAACCTCCAAACACATATACCACATTAAATATATACAGATACATACACACCACACAACATACACACAAGCCACATGCATGTACACACATCTCAGTACACACATAATATATATACATATACCACGTATCACACATACACACAAATTACACATAATGCATACATACATATCACACATAGTATACATATACACACACCTACACACACACACACACACACACACACACATATATATAACACAGTACATGCATACCCCTTACATATATACACACCACAGGGCACACACACCACATATATATACATACACAAACAAATCACATACACATACTACACTACACATATACACACACATAGCACCCATGTATATTTATACACATAATACACAACACAAAAGTGTGATAAGGCATAATTGTAGGGCTAGTGAGATGACTGAATGGTAAGTTGCTTACCCACAAACCTATAATTAAGTTCAATCCCTGGAAACCCACATGGTAGGAGCAAACTGACTTCCAAAAGAATTGTCCTGTGACTCCACCCATGTGCTATGGAATGCACTCATGTGCCTTCCTTCTCCCCATTCCCAAATATATAAATGAGAAATATAAATCAGAAATGAGAACAATAATGTTACAGCTTTCTTATGTTGTCTTCACTTCTACTTGCACATGATAGAGGTATAGTGTCTTGATGCACCAAGGAAAGTGATGTCCCCCATGTCACTGCAGACTTCCACTTCCTCTTCCCGGGAGGGGAGCAGCGTGGTCTGGCTTGTAGCTGGATAGGGAGTTACAAGGTGGCAATCTCCTTTACTGTTGTGTGTTTTGGAAGATTAAGTTTGCTTTACGAGGCATGTCTGGATTATGAATTGAAAAGGAAGGGATTTTTGGTTAACTTCATGTGCCAGCCCAACTGGACACAGTGAGCCTGAGTTTGGGTGTGTAGTCCGCCACTGTTTCTTGCTTGGCATTTTTTATATGGGATCTGAAATCTGAACTCAGTACCTCTTGCTTGTGATGCAGAGTCTCAACCTCATCTCCCTAGCCCTCAGCATCCCTTTTTAAGAATATTTATTCATTTATTTATCTATTTGAATGAGATATATATAGAGAGAGACAGAGATAGAGAGAGAGGATGCATGCCATGGGGCAAGGGTGAAACAGAAGTCAGTTTTCTTTCAGATTCGCAGACCCAGGAGCAGAGACGAAGACTTTTCTCCTTGTGTGCAGGGGAATCAGATTAGTCCGCTGCAGGCATGCAGTCTGGGTCTTTGACAAAAGTGGTTCTCAGAGCACAGGCTCGGCAGCTCAGAGGCTTAGGGTTGGAACCCAAAGCACTGGGTCTGTGGGACCCTGAGGCACAGGGCCCTCTCCAAACATGGCGGGTCCCTGAGACCACAACTGAGCTCTATAACTCGGTACCTTACTCCATGGCTCTCTACCCAGTTTTTGTCACTTCTTTTTAAATATTTTATTTCTTTATTAGAGAAAGGAAGAGAGAGACAGAGGCACATGCATACATGCATGTCATGGCACAGAGGTGGAGGTCAAAGGACAAGTTTAGGAAATCGCTTCTCTCCTTCCACCATGTGGGTTCCCAGGAACTGAATGCAGGTCTTAAAGCTTGAGAACAAGTTTGAAAACCTGCTGACTTATCTTGCCAACACCACAATCCCTACTTTTTTGAGATGGGGTCTTATGTACACTGTGTAGCTGAGGATGATGTTGAAAGACATGTGGGAAAATGGGGGTGGGGGCTGTAGAGGCCTACCGGTAACATCCTTAGGGATGGGAATCATTTTGGATTTTTGTTCTACCTCCTTATTGCTTTGCTCTGGGGTTTTCCACTTTCTGTTTTCCAGCAACAGAAATACAGGCGACCTCCATGTCTGCCAGCATTTTTACCTAAGATCTTCCAAGCAAAGACTTTACCCCTGAGCCATCTCCTCTGCCTATGACCTTGAAAGTTTTAAAAATTTATTTAGTGTGTGTGTGTGTGTGTGTGTGTGTGTGTGTGTGTGTGTATGTGTGTATTAGAGGGCACTATGTGCCCCTGTGAAAGACCAAGGGTGACTTCAGGAATCATTCTGGATTGCTTCTGCCCCCTTTTTTGTTCCCTCTGAGATTTCCCAGGCTCTGCCCTCCATGGCTGGAAGTATAGGCATTTCAATCAGAGGAGAGAAATGTTGGAACTCTGGAAATACAGAACTGGAGTGCGATAAGGGGGTAGGATGCCCTGGAGAACTCATGGAGCCTAAGCATGGAATCCATGAACAGCGAGGAATTCTTGGAATGCATGAGAAACAGGCACAAAACAGAACTCATGGCACTAAAGCCATGAGGGGCTAGGGCGCCACCATGAGAAGCAGGCAAGAAACAAACTAATTGGTTAACTCCCATCCGGGCCCAACCCAGTTGCTCTTGGGCTCATGTAGGCTAGAGATCAAGTTGTTGGATATGGAGACTTCATCTCCATAATCCTTTCATAGCAAAATTGGCCCCTAATCTCAGGGAGGATTGGAGCCAGTTCCACAGCAGGGGTGCTCCTTCAGGGTGATTCCAGCAGTGGGGGATGACTTTCAGGAATTCCAAAGACCTTCAAAGATCTCGAGAGACCCCATCTCTGCACAGCTGCTCTAATCCTGCCTTACTCACACAGGGTTGAAGAGTTGTGGCCCCGATGGAGGCTGTGGGGAGAATCTGTCTCCTTCCTTCCTGTTTGCACTCCACCAATTTGGATGACTGAGGAGGAGCCACAGTAGATGGCATCATTCTTCCCCCTGCCCTGCCCCTCGGGAAAGTGGTGTCAGATTAGCCATGTGCTCTACAAACTCTGATCTCCACAGGGTGCTCAGCTGGGCCATCAAGTCAGAAGACAGACTCTGCTGTGATTGGATTCCAAGGGATGGGTGGGGCAGAGCCAGGCCTGGGTGGGAGACACACCTTCCGAAAAGCTCCACCCTAAAGCCAGGGGCTGAGGGGCGGGGAGGGTGGAACAGTGGGCTGGTGCAGTCTGCCTCTTTATTACTGGCTCAGCTTCCTCCTCCTCAGCCATCAGACAGTTTGCAAGCTGTAGCCTGCAAAGATGCCTGCAAAGAAGACATGGCCAGCAAGCAGGCACTGGCAGCCTTCCTTCTATGTAGCGCTCTCTTGATCATTAAGATGTATGTGGCGGCGGTCATCACTGGCCAAGTGTGGCTCCAGAAGAAGGTAGGTGTTCCGGGGTTGGGCACAATGGGGGGCTGCTCACAGCCAGAAAGGAGCTCTGAGGACCTAAAGACACACATCCCAAGCGTTGTGGAGTCTTGTGCATCCCAGAGGCGTCCAGATGTTTTGAAATCCTGCAGATTGCTGCCCTGGGCCAGAGCTCAGGCATCCTCCTCCCTCCTGGTGCTGCCCTGCCAAGCGCCTGCCTCCAGGAGACCTGACATTGTCTGGAGAGGAGCCCGGGAACCCTGGGTGCCCCAAGTCTTCTGACCTGGCACTTTTCACTCAGGGAGACCTCATATCTGGTCAGAGTCCGAATTCCCAACTCATCGTGAGTGAGCGCAGAGTCTCCCACATACAGGCCCAGATCCCTGAGGGACCCCAGGATGGTCACAATGGGCACTCTCACTCCCCCCCTCCCCCGCTCCCTCTTTCACCTCCCCCAACCCCGGTCGTGCATCAGGACCCACAGTAAATGCACCCAGACTGAACCTATAGGAGAGACTGGTATGTCCTGGGACTCCATCTTTAGTGTGTTTTTTAGATGGCTGTGTGCAGTGCTCGCTGGGGATATTCTGGCATCCTAAAGCACCTGTACCTTTGTGGGGGGGCAGTTCTTTCCTGAAAAGGCACTTTTCCTCACCTTTGTCCGGCCTTGGCACAGAGATGTATGGATGGGAAGGCTGGGCAGATATCTCACCTCCCACCAAGTTCAGCCCCTGGGGCAGGTACAGACAGGATGGCAGGCAGGTGGTGGCTTGAGACCCATCCTGTGTATTGAACATGTCATCCTAATTCTCCCCTGGGACTGAGAATGCAGGTCAGGGGGGGCGGGGACAGCTAACTGTACCCTTAACTCTGGTGCCAAGGGGCGGGGCACCTTGGGAAGAGACAAAAGCCTCTGGATATCCTGCAATGAGTCTGGACTGAGGACACATGCCTCATGGCCATTGGACTAGGGTCCCCATGGCCCCTCTGAATCCTACTTCCAGTGCACATAGCCTGTGCTTTACCTGATGGAAAGGGAAAAGGAATCTTTCAGGGCTCTCTCTGTCTATTGGTCTTTCATGCTGGGAGTCAGGTTTGGTGCTGCCTCAATCTCCTTACCTTCTCAGGCTTGGGGACTTTAGACAAATTGGAAGCTCAATGTGTCCTTTTGTAAAGATTGGAGCTTGAGATGTCATTGTCTGGCACATGGCACGACCAGGAGATTTTTAGAATTTATTTGTGATTGACAGAAGAACACAGTCACCTCTGGCTTTCACCCTTCCTTCTGGAGGTAACACCGCAACATCTGAAATCTCCCATCTGCACTGGCACCTGTCTTCCCAGCCAGTCCTGGGGTGTTGCATCCTGAGGCCCTTTGAAAGGGGTCATGGCAGGAATCCCAATTGGGAAGGTGGGTGTGACCATCCTTAAAAGAAATGGCTTAGGGCAGGACTGCATCTAGCTCAGGGTTGGGGCCCACCCAGTTGTCCTAAGGAGACCCTTTGGGGACCCCATTAGAGGAAACCCTAGGTTTGGGTGGATGAGCCAATGAAAAAATTGCCATGAAATTGCCAAGGAGTCAGTGGCATGGCTTGCTGGGGTGTGGTTGGGACCAGAAAGACCACAAGCAGGGGTCCATCCACGCCCACACGACTTCGGGTCTCTTTGCTCCCTGTCCAGAGGGAATCTATAGATGGAGAGGCCGAGGCAGGGGGAGCTCAGAGCTCAGAGTCAGTGTGGAGCTGAGTTTACACCCAGGCATGTGAGGCTCCATGTGGTTTCTGTTAACTTGATTGTGTTGTGTTGGAATGAATCCCAGGTCCTCTAGGAAGTTAGGGCAGTGCCCTGTGGCAAAGCCATGCCTCCAGCTCTAGGAAGGAAACCCATCAGGTATTCACCCCCTCCCCGCCAGCCTCAGGAATGAATGGGTGTGTGAGTGGCTGCTGCGGAGACAGTGCGGGGCAAGCACCCTACTATCTTCCCTGATGTTTCAGGCCTTTGCTAACCCTGAGGACGCCCTGAGACATGGAGGTCCCCAGTATTGCCGGAGTGACCCCAATGTGGAGCGCTGTCTTAGGTGAGTCCGCTGAGATGGCCCTCGGGCTGTCTTCATACACTAGTTACATTCATGTGAGAAAATATGTGCTCATGACTAAGACAAAGTTCAGGGCTCATTGTACCCCAGAGAGGGAAGAAGGAGGATCAGGAGTTCAAGGTCAGTCTTGCAGTCCACCTGCATAGTTGCTGATAAAGGACCATCAGATGGCTTAAGGGAACAAGGGGTTTATTTTTTCTTATGATTACTGGTGACAGTACTTAGTCCAGCTTGAATGGAGAGCATGCACCAACACCAGGGCCAAGGGAACTGGCCACACCATCTCTACGTAATGGCTGAGAGAGGGACAATCCTGACTTGCCAGACCAGGATGTCTGGCCATGTGGCCCCATGATGCCAACTTCCTCAACCAGCTCTCAGTATTTTATTCATCTGTTCACAACCTAGTCCCTCCCATCATGGGTTGAGCCTTCCCCAACAGCTAGATAATCTCCTGCAGGTTTGTTCTAGGTCTAACTGAACCAGTAATTCTCTACACATCTGCCCAGAGCTCAAACCCTCAATTGTCACATTAACACCTGTGCCCAACCATGACAGCCAGCTTTGGCTATACAGAATGTTCCAGCCCAGAGTTACACCAGCCTCATTGGTCCACAGGGCTCAGATCTGTGTTGTGTGACTCTCCCCACTCCACACGCACATCTCTGCCAGCTCAAGGTAAGTCCTTGCCACAAGGAAAGTAAAAATAAATGTCTGGGTAAGTAGGCCATTCTTCTTTTTCTAGGGTTTATGCCCCCTAGGCTACTTGGAACAATATTTCTTTCCGATGATAGCTAAGAAAACACTAAAATCCTGGCCTCTAAGGGATTTCTGTGACTTTCCTCTCAGTCTTACAAAGGATAGGAAGAGTGGATTGGCCCAGCTTGGGGCACACGTGTTATCCAGAGGACATTATCTTAGAAGCGCCTTCCACCTCAGGAAATCTCATTCAAAAACAAATCTTAAATTTTTTAGTAGTCTTTTATTTTTGAAATGTCGTTTGAATTTGTTTAAAGATTTTTATTTTGTGTGTGCATGTGTGTGCCTGTGACGGCCCAAGGATGACTCTGGAATCATCCTGGATTGCTCTTTGTTGTAAAGGCTCAGCTCTGGGATCTGCCAGTTTCTGCCTTCAAGGCTGGAAGTGCAGGTTGCTGTCTATGCCTGGCGATTTTTCCTGGTATCCTTCTGCTATTACTCCAGCCCACCAACCAAGCAAGTGTGGTGGCCCACACCTGGGATCCAGAAAGTAAGATCAGGGGTTCCAGGTCTCCCTCAATTTACTTCCTTGAGCCCAGCCTGGGTGACAGTAAGAAAACCAAACCAAAAAGCTAGCTACATGCAGGAATAGAGAGCACTGGGGAGGCTGAGGCAGGATTGCACTGAGTTCCAGGCTGGTCTGTGACACCCAGGGAGACCCTGTCTCAGCTAAACCACAAGACTCCACACAGTTGGCTTCGAGAACTGGAGCAGTGTGTGAGCTTGGGTCTGTTGCTCTGTCAGCTCTGTCAAGGGGGGTGGAGGGAGCACTCCCAGAGAGGGATGGGTTGTCTGTCACAGGCGTGCCCGGATCAGGGAGGCTGGGCCATGTGCTCCGGGGTAAGACAGGGGAGAAGCTGGCATACGGCTTTCAACAGGTTCTGGTGCATCACAGGCAGAGGTGGGTGGGACAGAGGCATCAATAAAGAAATAGAAATTTGGGCTGGAGAGGTGGCTCAGGGGTTAAGCCTCCACCATGCAGGCGGAAGGTCCTGAGTTCGGATCCCAGATCCCACGTATAGATGCCAGGCGGAAGCGGGGGCAGCCTGCGCCTCTGGTCCTGGTAGGGCGGACCCTGTGAATCCTGGGGCAGAAGGAGGTGGAGGCGTCCATGATGGTTTCGAATTCGTCCGTGGTTCTACACACACACACACACACACACACACACACACACACAAACACACGCGCGCGCACATACACACGCATATGCACATAGTTGAATAAATGATAATAATAATAAAAAAATTAAAAAAAAAAGAAATAGAAATTTGCTGTTTTCCTTAGCCGTTGACAATAATATGCACACTTGTGGTTTTAAGAGTATGGCAAGGATGTGTCATAGGAAGGGAATGTCCTGCTTTTCCCTTTCTCCAAGAATTATGGTAATACATTTTCCTTATAGACTTCATCCATCATCCATCCATACATCCATCCATATATCCATCATTTAATGAGTGTCTACTATATGCCAGATGCCAGTCTGCACATTAGCTGAATTTCAGAAGCTAAACGAGGACCCAATGCAGATGACCCGTGACTACCCTCAACTCTTGCTATATTTAGAGAGGTTAGATTCTGGAGAAGGATCCAGGCAGGAGGATTACATTGGGTCCCAGCTGGTCTGGGCTGCCAAGGGAGACCGGTCTCCCAGCAACCACCTGGTAGGGGTTTCCCTTGAGGGGCTCTCCCGGCCACTCACCCTCCTTAAACGTTCAGTGGCACACATAGCCTGAGACCAAATGCCCAGCTGACTCTATACCCTTTTGCTTCTTCTGCAGAGCTTACCGGAATGACATGGAGACCATCTACCCCTTTCTCCCTGAGCCTCATCTACTCCTTCCTGGGGCCACACCCTTTCGTTGCCTGGATGCACTTTCTCATCTTCCTCGCCAGACGCAAGGTGCACACTGTAGCCTACCTGGGCAAGCTTCAGGCCCAGAGTATGGCAGGCCTTGCTGGCCTATGTTCTGCCCAGCTGCCCTGCCTCTCCATGGCTCTGCAGTTAATCTGGAAGGCGGCCTGCCACCTGTGATGCCTGGGATACCTGGCTGCCAGCTGCCAGCTGAAGTTGGGGACTCAGTGTCTTTTTTAGGACTGAGACAACTCCTGGCCGGGATCCCTGGCCACTCTGTGCATGTGCGTTATACGTGTGCTTTCATCTCTTGGATCCTGGATGAAGTGGCTGTTCACAACCACTCACAGATGGCTTCAGAACCTTTGTCCCCTTGAAAGGAGGAAGTCACTCTGCTATCACACAACACCATGAAGGTCTGAGACCCACCTGAGATTCTCCCCTGCCAAGAAGAGATGGACCTGGACACCTGTTTCCAGAAGATTCCACATGAGTCCCAGCCATGGTCAGGGGGTCCTTATGGCTGTCTCTGTTGAACATGAGGACTGTCTAGTGTTCTGTGCTTTGAATGCCTTGGTGGACCCTCCCAGGATTGGTACAGAGGCCTTGGACCCCTAAGCTGTCCCATTGAGCTGAGTGGCCACACTACCTTTGGGGTTGCCTCAGTGTCTGAGGTTGTCTTTGTGCAAATATCCACCATGTACAGAGTTGTGCGTGTGGGCGGGATATCCCCAGGCCAAATCC
Organism: Typhlomys cinereus; assembly: GCA_023101885.1. NCBI lineage: Eukaryota > Metazoa > Chordata > Mammalia > Rodentia > Platacanthomyidae > Typhlomys > Typhlomys cinereus. The sequence goes on from JALPQD010000984.1 coordinate 32,622, forward strand.
TGGGTGGGTTTTGATCATTAAATAATGTTTGATCTATGAAGCCCCGTGTTACCTTGAACTCCTGATCCTCCTGCTTCCTCCTCCTGAGTGCTGGCTGCCAGGATGCCCTGCCAGGACTGTGCTTTGCCTGGTGTTTCAGTGGGTGGTTTGGACTTGGCTAGCAAGGTACATTCTTGGTAAAACCACACACACAGGCACTTGTCTGGTTGCAAGTCACACACTCAGACCCAGCTAAAACAGACGGCCCCTCCCTTTTGCCTGGGGCCTCTGGGCACCTGGCCAACACACCCACACACTGAGACAAGTTCCTGTCCAGCTGCACCCACAACCAGTGCTGGCCAGTATCAGCTCTTTATCTGACCTTATCAAGTATTATAGTCGCATTTCAAGGTCAACTTGACAGTTGCAGACTGTTTGGGAGCAGCTATGGAAGGTTAATGGCTGGAATGGCCCCTGAACAAGACTGCAGGTACTTGACTGATTGCTGTGGAGAACCCAGCCCATGGTGGGTGGTACTTTCCAGTGGTGGACCCTATAAAAAAGGTGTAAGGAGGAGGGATTTGCTCTTCCATTATGCCGTGCCAACTTGCAGTGCAGTCCACTATACGTGAACATTATTCGCCTTTAGAGCATCTGGGCTTCTTGGTTGCTGCTGCTGCTGCCTCCATCCTTGGCTGACTTGGAGCTTCACCTTTTCCATCATGTTGTTGCTGTTCCTGTTGTCTTTATACCTGGTCTCTAGGCCTTGTTGCTGTTCTCCATTCATTGCTGACGTTGGAGCCCAGCTGTTCTTCGTGGATGTCAGATACCAGAGTCTTCAACCCTCCAGAGGACCAAAGGCTTGAGACCTTCTTGGGATGTTTTGGGTTTGTGGAACATTCCAGCTAGGAAAGAGGCTCCTGCTGGCAGCCACCTTGAAGGATACTATTTTTATTGTGAGTTAATTTTTATTAAACTGATTGATATATACTACATTCTATAGATTCTGTTTCTTCACAGAACCCTGACTAACAGTCTTTCTGAGCCATAGCAGCCGTCCCCAAAGGCTGATGAGCACCTTCTTTCCTCACTGGTCCCTCTTCTCTCTTTCTGCCATGTGTTAGATACAACTCAATGGTTGAGGTTCAAACTTTAGGCACATTTGTAAAGAATGAGTGGTTGAACTTTGTAGTGGAACAAAAGATCCCATCAGACATTACACTACCCCAGCGATTATATGAGATAGCTGTAGACATGAGAGAGAGAGTCTCTAAATGCTACAATCTGCCCTCTAGTGGGCCACGTGCACCCTGACAGATGTCCAAGCACTAATGAGTGCAGACCTCCTAGAGGTGACCCAGTTGACATTTAGGGAGACGTGGGAGATGGAGGAAAACAGGCAGGAGGGGAGAAGGGAAGGGTGGGATAGGATGCAGTATGGGGGTAAGTAATAGGCCACAGAACACATCAATTCATGGTTAATACAGTTTAAGAATAAATGAAACTGTGCTGAAGAGATGGTTCAGGGTTAAGGCTCTGTCTTGCAAGCAGAACGTCTGAGTTTGGATCCCAGGCCCCTTATAAAAATGCCAAGTGGAAATGGCATTGCCCTGTACTTCTGACCCTTGTGAGCAGAACCTGGGAAATCTCAGAGCAAAGCCAAAAGGAGGTAGGCACAATCCAGGATGATTTTGAAGTCTCTCTTGGTCCTCCACAGGGATGTATAACTCTCTCCCTCTATCTCTCTTTTCCTCTCTCTCTCACACAAACTCATGAGATAAAGTTTAAAAAATTTAAGAATAAAGTTAATACAGTTAAAAAGATTATACTAACTTTAAATTTTAAAAGCATGTTTGTTAAATGAATGCTTAAGTTTGTCCCTAAGCAAGCTTGCAGGAGATTGTGTTGTTGATGGTGGATTGGGAACGATGCCCAGCCCATGGTGGGTGGTGCTAGTCCCTGGACAGACAAAGGGAGGAAGCTGGTTAGGGAAGGTGGCATCCTTTGGTATACTTGGCATACGCTGTCCCTCAGCCGTCCTGTGGAGATGGTGTGGCCAGCTCCTTCGGCCTAGTGTTGCTCTGCTCTCCTGCAAGCTGGACAAGGCACTGTAATCAAGAAGCGTAAGCCAGAATGAAGCCCCTTGTCCCCTTAAGCCTTGTGGTCATGAAGTTATGGGCAATATGAGGGCCATCTGGTATTTGGGGGAGCCACAACTTCAGTGTCTCCATTGTTGACCCAGGATCAATTAGCCAAATTCCTTAAGCATTTCATAAATGAAGCAAGAAAAGAACCAGACAAGAAAAAGTTTGGGACACGTGGGTGTTGCGGGGCTGGGGGGCACGAGATTTCATCACCAGAGACAGCTAACAGGATCCTCACCTGTGGAGCCAGCGCCCCTAGGGTCCAGAGAGTCATGCGCTTGCACCAGATGAGCATCAGAGGGCAGCAGTGAGCTGCCGCATCATGGACAAGACAAGGAGGCTGCTTGCTTGGAAAACAATGAAAAACAGAAAAAGTTCAGATCCCCTGGTTTTTAAATGTCCACCATCTTCCATTCATCAGTGCTATACGCAGGGGAGATTTCAGGATGCATGGCATTTGCATCCTCCTTTTCTTGTTTTTCTTTCGCGGGGTGCCTGGTAGATGAGCACTCAACTGCTAGATTCCGTCTTGGTCCTCTCTATTTCCATTTGGTCGGTCACAGTCACATGGTTTACTTCTAGGAAATATTGTATTTTGGGCGCTTGCCCCTTGCAGCACTCACATGTGTTGTCGGTGAGTTGGTTTCTAGCTCCTGAACCTCATGGATTCCAGACCTGGAGTCCATGAGTTCTCAGAGGTGCCCTAGCCCCTCATGGGACTCCACATGTGGAGTCGGTGAGTCATTCTCTCCTCTAATAAGCTCTATCTTAATTGTGATAGCTAATCCTGGCTGTCAACTTGACCACACCAGGCATTAACTAGGATCAGCTGAGAACACCTGCATAGATTGTCCTGCTCAATACATTTGCAGTACAAAGACCAGCCCTAGATCCAATCAGAACCTCTGAGTAGAGGACCAGATAAAAGGAACTATAGTAAGAAGACTTTGAAGAGAGACTCCAGGATGTCTGCAGTGACTTAGCTGGTCCATAATATAAAAGAACAGATGAGCAATAAGAGGAAATCGCTTACGATACAACCATTCTGAAGTCTGAGCTCACGGCAACTGTCCATCTCCTGTGAGACTGAGTGTGAGCACACAAAGCCAGGCTTTCCACACCAGGAGCCTCTGAAGCCCTGGTCCAGGGAGGCCAAGTTGTAAGCACAGGGATTACAACTCATAGAAGACCACCCATGTGTGAGGCACATGGAACACAAGACCAGGGAGCCTGTCTTTTGTTGCACCCACCTGGTGAGTATTCCATGTCCTCAGGGGGCCGTGCATTGTGCACCCGCAGAATGGACCCGAAGGGTTTCTCAGGCACTGTGTGATGTCAGGCTACCAGTCAATCAAATGTTCCCAAGTGTCCTGAGTGTAGACATGGCATGGTTGACTCATCTCTGTGCCCTGTGACACAGCAGCCACTTGTGCCAGTCTTAACCTCTCTGCTTCTCAGTTTTCTCATCTACACACTTGGGTGGGTCCTAGGAGCTGCTCTCCCCAGGACGGTTCCGAACATGGAGACACACTGCACATAGAAGCACCCAGTACACAGGAGGTTAAGACCCAACAATGCAGAGCACAAAGGTCAAAGCTCATGGGGAAATTGCCTCAGGTACCCCGAGGAGGGAGAGAAAATAGGACAAGGGAGACTCTGTAAAGGAACCCTAAGGATTCCAAAGGGTGAGGTGATGATGTGACATTTCTGTTTGTTCACTTGAACCTGGGCCCTCTACACTCCAGGCAGCCACTCTACCAAGGAGCCCCACATACACGCCCTGCATATGTATTCCTTCACTTGTGAATTCCTTCACTCATTCATGCAGTAAATATTTACAATAGAGTGGTCCCATGGGATGGGACAGACACCACTCCTGCCCAGGGAGACCCACAGCCCCACGGGCACAGTACATGCCTGTGAGACTCCAAGACCCTGTTAAACCTCTGCCTTGCAGGTGGAAGGTCCTGAATTCAGATCCTAGCCCCCACGTATAGACGCTGGGCAGAAGCAGAGCCTGTGAATCCCAGGGCAGAGTAAACAAGGAAGAGGTGGAGGCGATCCATGGTGGTTCCCGAATTTGCCCGTGGGTCTACACACACACACACACACACACACACACATGCTGAAAGACCCCCGTCTTTCAGTCAGGAACGAGGCCACCGAGAGAAAGACCAAGACTCTTCTCGCTGCAATAGCATGAGGTTTTATTTAACGACGCGCCGGGCGGCTCCAGCAACCTTTCACGCAGGAAAGACTGAAGCGGCCCCGAGCAGCTCGGGCAAGGGGTTTTTAAGGGGTCTTGGGGTGGGGGGGGTTGCTTAACTGAGGAATTTTCTATGACCTTTACAGTCATTGGTCGGCAAGAGCTCGGGTGGAGTTGGCTCTTGGTGATCGTTCCAGTCCACCTGCTTAACCGCAGGCTGTTCATTCTGGGTGACCTTCATTGATGGAATTCCCCTTTGGGCAAACTTGCTTTTCCAGAACTGAAGGGCTGGAGGTCTTAAGGGGTGGGGAAATACCTGTAAAAAGCTCAAGGCTGTACATAGTTTTAAGCAATGACTAACAATGGATGCTTGGATGGCTATAAACAATGGATGCCTGAATGACTACAAGCAAGGGCTATACTGTGGGCTTGAACCAGCCTGCTTTGTGAATTTTAGGGCGAGGGTCTCAGGGTCCAACAATGCGTGTACGCCCACATGCACACACAAATTGAATAATTAAAAAAAAAGAATAGAACTCCAAGACCCAAGAGAAGTACAGGAAGAAGATGTGTCTGCTGGGACCACCAAGTCCTGAAACAATGAATTATGACAATAAAGAGAAAAAAAGTAAATGAATCAGCCAATAGGGGCTGGAGAGATGGCTCAGGGGTTAAAACTCGGTCTCACAAGCAGGAGGTCCTGAGGTCAGATTCCAGGTCCCATTAAAAAATTCCAGGTGGAAATGATAGCAGTCTGCACTTCTAGCTCTGGTAGAAAGAGCCTGGGAAATCTCAGGGGAAGCAAAAAGGAAGTAGAAGCAATCTAGGATGATTCCCTAAGTCACCCTTGATCCTCATAGGGACATAGAGTGCTCCCTCTCTCTCTCTCTTTCTCTCTCTATTTCTCTTTCTCTCTCACATACACACACAAGACAGAGAAAACAAAATAAATCAGCTGACAGAGGCTGGGGAGATGGCTCAATTGGCCAAGGGCCAGCTGCACAGGTTTGAGGACCTGGAGTGAAGTCCCAGCAGCCTGAGGGTCAAAAGGTGGGCACATCTGCAACCCCAGTGACAGGGAGACAGAGACAGAATCATCCCAGGGTGTCCTGCCCAGCCAGGCTAGCAAGCTGTAGATTCAGTGAGAGACCCTATCTCAGAGCACAAGCTGAAGAGCAACTGAGGAAGACCACAGTTTCAGGCCTCCACATACATGTATGCATCCCCCTCTGTCATGATCTGAGATGTGAGTGTCCCCCACAGGTTCATGTGTTTGACTCTTTAGTTGGGAAGGTCATGGCACCTTTGGGAGGTGGAGCCTTATTGGAGGAAGGCAGTCAAGGGTGTGGGCCATGAGGTTAAATCGCCCCACACTGGTGGAGTGAGTCTGCCCATGGGCTTGCAGCAGTTCTGAGCCTCCATGATAGCTGTGACTTAGCCCACCTCCAGCTTCTGCCACCAGCCACGCCTTCCCATCAGGACAGACTGTATCTCCCCTCTGGAACCGTGAGCTGAATAAATCTCCCTCTCTCCCTTGAGTTGCTGGACTTTGACTGCCTCACAGCAGCACAGAGAGTAACCACTGCACACTCACACATCACATACACACATCTGCAAATGCATCCCTACAATTCAGTCTACACCATACGGCTTGGAGATATGACCCTGAGGTCAGTCTGAGCCTCCAGGTGAGATCCGATCTCCAAAAACGTTAAAACAACTGACCAGTCATGACTACTGAGATGTCACATGACCATGCCAGACTGCAGGCACCCCAAGGGGGGCATTGGGCTCAGTGCTCCAACCTCCTTCATCCCTCCATGCTTCCACAGGAGGCGACACCATCCTCAACAGAGACCACCCAAGAGGTCCTAAAATGGGATGGTTTGGGACACAAGACATTTCACTAGTAGCAAGTCAAGCTCACCTCTTCCAGAGTCTCAGGCTCCTGTTCCATGCTGTACAGCCCTTGATGACATCAGAGTGTGGGAAAGGGAACAATCCAACTAAAACAGGGTTTCCCAAGCCCTTGCAATAGCTTCACTCATGCATGGTTTGTGCATCCGAGGGGAGGTGTTCTCTAGCTCAGACTGGTGTCATCCATGTCTTGTGACAGGGACCATTGAAAACACACACAAAAAAATCAAAATAAAAGAATGCCTACAATTTAAGAGAGAGAGAGATTGAGAGAGAGAGAGAGAGAGAGAGAGAGAGAGAGAGAGAGAGAGACCTTTAAGCATGCTCTCTGGCTGCCTTAGTACCAGAAAAAAGAGTTTCTATTAGGCAGTTTTCAAGTAACAATAATAAAATATTTTTTCTTAGGTATGGAGCAGAGCAATCAGGCTAGGAGGGTCCCCTGAAAGCCTCCCACCAACACTCTGGGAATATCCTGAGGAAACTGACCAGAAGCTTATCGAACAGATAAGATCACCAATTCCAGACACTTGTCCCAGACTTCTGCTTGCTGTTTACTATGAAAGGATATGGATTCCTCTTCTGCAGAAAGACAGCTGAGTCCTTAGCAGTCCACCCCCCACACGAACCAACCAATCAGACATGAACAGATCAAAAGCCCCACACAGATTTAAAGCAACAAAAACCAACCAAGGAAAAGCCACCTTTTAAAACCTGCCTATCTCTATCAGCACCCCTGAGGTGGCCAGCCATCCACACTCCCTTGCCCCTCGTGGGCTTCCCCAGGGTCCATGGTTCCTCTCTTTTTCTCACCCTCAATAACTCTGGCTTTCATCCTTTCCAAGTGTTCGGGTCTCCTTCTTCAACTCCAGAGTACAAGAACCTGGGAAGAAATCCAGTTTCATCAGTATGGATCTCATAAATAAATAAATCCCTGTCCCCTCTATTCATCCTGGGCCAGTGATAGTGTGAGTGTCCAGCTATGGCTCGCCTGGTGGTATACAAAGCTCCATGTTGGATCCTTAACAATGCCCACATCAGGCTGCTGCATCCAGGGGCACAGGAAGCCACAGGGGACTTTACACCTCAGATGACTGGGATTTTGTGGGTTCTCCTCTGCCTGGAATTGGAGCCACATACAATATATTCTGGGAGTCAGCCCTCTCCTCCCTCTCCTCCCTCCCTCTCCCGCTTTGCCTAAGATCTTGGCAGGGATCAGTCCTCAAAAGTAGGTTGTAATCAATCTGTCTCTCTCTCTCTCTCACGCGCACACACACACACACACACACACACACACAGATACATATGTGCATATCATATAAATAGGATATGTGTCTCATGAATTCTGTTTTTACTGTATAGAACACATGCATGACTATATAAAGTTCTGACTCACTCATGTGCACCCATATACATATATGTGTTATTTCTCTGGCAGACATATACTCAGACACATATACAGCAAGGCTGCAGAGCAAGAAATGGCAATGTTACTCAACACTTTAGACATATATGAGAGAGAGTCTCCCATTTTATCTGGTCTGGTCAATGTCTCCTGTCTCCTCCCTCGACCCCTGCCCCAGATGAAGGCTTTGAATGGCTGAGAACCTGCCTCCTTACACTCTCCTCTGCTTTATTTAGATGTGTATCTGTTGGTATTTGAGGATGATTTCTTTGGCCTATTTATTTATTTATTTATTTATTTATTTATGAGAGAGCAGACAGAAAATGCACATACATGCCACCATAGCATGCCCGTGTGGAGGCCTGAGGACAACCTTCATAAGTCAGTTCTTTCCTTCCACCAGGTGGGCTTCTGGCAATTGAACTCAGACCACCAGGTTTGAAAGCAGACACCTTACTGTGGAGCTATCTTGCTGACTCTGCTAAAAAGAACTAAACCAGAAAGAATTTGACCTGGTAGCTGTTGTTCCTTGAAGAACTGAAATGGCTTATGGCGGTCTGACCCTGTCACTGTGTAGACATGGGGCCCTGGGACACAGGACAAGGCATCGGTCAGTGAGGGTCAGTGGACCTGCCCCAGTGGGCCATAGAAGTAAACCCCTGCTTTCACCATTGGTTAACAATGTGACTTGAATGAAATCATAATTGCGAGATCGAAATTGAAGGGGAGGGTTGCACTCTAAGAAGGGGCATTTGAGATGTACTGTATATGGTTTTATACACTAGAACATCTGTACCTAAAATTTCCTTCAAGGACCTGGGGTGGATTCCATCTTTGCACCAAGTCATAAATAGTTTCAGCCTTTAGAAGGAGCGTGTGTGTGTGTGTGTGTGTGTGTGTGTGTGTGTTTCACATACTGGTAATTGTGTAGCTGTAGAGATCCAAGGTCAACATCTTGCTCAATCTCTCTTCACCTTGTTTTTCTAGTGGGGTTCTCCTGCTGGACCTGGGACTCCGGATCTGGTCCGCAAGCCCATCCATCTGCTCGTCTCCACCTCTCCAGTACTGGGCGTCCAGGCATGCACCCAGTCACTTGGCTTTTTTCCATGTATGCTGGAAATTGAACTCAGATCTTTATGCTTGCCCACCATCACTTTACCCACTGAGCCATGTTCCCACATACAGAAGGGTTTGGCTAACCACAGTGCTGGAAGAATTTGGCCTTGAGGTTGATGATGATTGAAAAGATCTTGAAGGGCACTCTGGGATAGTGACTAATCTTAGGCAGGTTTAGAGCAGGCATGCTGGAAAGTGCCCCGACCAGCGGGACACTCTGAGAACCGGGTAACCTGGGAAGGGGGAGGACAAATGAAGGACAGGAGACACAAAGGGTGAGAGCAAGTCGAGAGTTCTGATCAAGCTCTAACTTTATTGAACCAGGGAAGGGTTTATATAGTTCTTGGGGGGAAGGGGCTTCCCAGGGCAGGGGTTTAGGCGGGAAAATCATTTGGCCAGGCAGGAAACTTTGCTAGGAAACTGAGGTAGATAAGGTAGATAAGATAAACCACAGATGGTCGCTTGCTTCTCTGACAAAGGGGCTCAGCTATGGGGGAAACAGAGACAGAGACAGGCAGGCCCCCAAGATGGTCACTTAGGCAAAAGGTCATTTTTTATGGCTCCCAGCATCTCCTCCCTTTCTGTATTATTAAGGGGAGAAGTGGAGCTGGAGGAGGGACAAGCACACTCTATGGGTGTTGGACCTTAACCGATGGGGGGAAACAGTGGCCTGATCCTCCCGGGTAGGTTTTGCAGGTGTCGTTTTGGGGAGGAGAGGAGCTTTTTGGCACCAACCTCTATGCAATCAGGCATGTTTCTCAGGGAACTCAGATGCGGACAGTAGGATCCTTCCCTTGCAGTGTCTTTGTCTTGTACCCCATATCAGTGTCCATCCATGCTTGTGGGAATAGGTCTGAGGCCTATGCTGTTCCCGTAGGGAACCCATCCTCCATTAGCTCTAGATAGCCTCGTTCAGCCATTTTGAGGCGATGATAATGAACCTGAATAGGTTTTGAAGCCAGGGAGTCTATTTGAGCCTCGATAAAACTCATCAGCCTGTTAAAGAGAAAAGGCCCTAGTGAGACAAGGAGCAATAGACCAAGCAGGGGTCCCAAGAGGGGAAGAAGGTAAGGGAGGAAACTGTTCCAGGCAGTCCAAAGGGGCCGATCAAACAATTCTTTGCGGCGTTTTTCAAGTTCTTCTTGATGTTTTCTGATGCGATCTCGAACGAGTCCTGATTTATTAGCATAAAAACAGCATCTTTCCTGTAAGGCTAAACAAATACCTCCCTGATCTGCGGTGAGCAAGTCTAGTCCTCGCCTATTTTGTAGGACCACCTCAGCCAGGGAGTCTAATTGGTCTTGGATGTCTTGGACTGACTTGTAAACTGTTTGGACATCGTCTGCCAGTTGTTGGGAGAGACTAGTATAGGAATGAATAGCAACTCCCATGCCTGTAGCACCAGAGGCTAGGCCCCCAGTGATCCCTAAGCCAACAAGGATTGGAATAAACTGAACAGTTCTTCTATGTCTCTGGGAATGAGGTAGTCTATGGAAGGAATAGGGACAGGTGCATCCCCTGGGAGAATTTCAATGTCAGGTAAAAGGGAAGCCAGGACACAGAGTCCAATCCAATTTGTAGGGAGGAAGGAATAGGCTATCCCAGACCCGCAAGTAAAGACTTTTCCTGGGCCAGTGCAGAGGGCTGTAGAAACATTAGTTATCTCTGAGCAGGATGTGAAGGAGGCTATACCTACATCAATATCAAAGGAATTATTAAGGAAGTGTTTGTAAAAGCAGGTGGAGTTTGTGAACCTAGTGGGTTGAACCTTGAAGAGGACAGAGAGTATGCAGTTAGGGTTATCTATAGGAATAGATTTATTTAAGAGGGAAACTGCGAGAGGCCAACTATTGCCTAAGGCCAAGCACAACCAGCAATCCTGGGCTAACTGAGGGTTGGAGGCATTTAAAGCGGAATGGGTTGCAGAGATAATATCAGAAGTATAGGGATCTAAATCTATTCCCCTGGATTTGGGAAGAAGCAGAGGATGATAATTTATGCGAGGGATCAAGGAGCTTATCATTTCTTGAAGAGTTTGTTCAACATGGTGTTCTCTGACCTGATCAGCAGGTCCATCGTCAGAGACGTGAATGGGAGCCTGGATGCTCCAGCATGCTGGTTTTCCAGGAGTGGCTATGCATGAAGCTTTGACAGGCTGAAAGTTAACAGAACCGGTAGAAGGTGCAAGACTCCAATCTCCGGTGTCCTTGCCTGATCTTATGATGTTGGGGACAGTGGTAAAATATTGTTGGCCTTGATGGGTACATCTTTGGGCCACACTGTAACATGAGGCCTGGTAAGCCATTGGAAGAAGGAACAATTTTTGGCTTGAGAGCGCATTGCCATGATATGAGGGCGGTTGGGGAATGGACAGTTAATCCATGAACCTTGGATGGGCCTCCTGGGGAGGAGACTAAGTGGGCAGTCTTATCTCTACAATCGGTAGTCCAGGAGGTTACAGGATGACTAGTGGAAGAAAAACCTCCATTGCAATCACATGGAGCACCATATAGTTGTTGTAAGAGATTGGCGGCAGATATGGCTCCGGAGTTCATTCCTCCTCTGGAAGAGGGCATCATCAGAAGGCGAGCCAAATTGTAAGGAGTCTTCTCATCCTTTTTCTGTAACACAGAGAGCACAGAGAGAAAGTTTCTCAGGGGGTTATTCCCCTGGAAGAGGGTGAGTTATCATCCTTAGGGAGGGGAGAAGTATTTGGTCTTGTAGAGGCAGTGAATTGTTTTACTAGTCATTCAGGAAGTCATCTGGGTGCATCTTCTTGGGAATCATAGACACAGACAGATCCACGGCCCCAGATAAGGACTGGATCAGGCCCATTCCATTTAGAAGTAAGGGGGTCTTTTCACAATACTGTGGCAAAGCCTTTATGTGTCTCAGGGTGCCAGAGACGATCAGCAGCAGACCTGTGGTTATTATCCAATATCAGGAAGTTAAGGACAAAGAGAGCATGATGGACAATATTTTTTAGAGAGTCTTTAACACAGGAAAGTTTCCCTTTTTGAGTTTGTGGATGGTATTTTTAAGGGTTTGATGAGCACGTTCTATAATACCCTGGCCTTGAGGGTTATAGGGAATACCAGTTATATGTTTTATGTGAAGCTGTCGGCAAAAAAATTGAAAATTTTTACCAATATAACCGGGTCCATTATTTGTCTTAATAATCTTTGGTGATCCCATGACAGATAGACATTGAAGAACATGGCCAATAACATTTTTTGAAGCCTCTCCCACTTGAAGGGAGGCAAAAATGAACCCACTATATGTATCGATAGTTACATGGATATATTTAAGCTTTCCAAATTCTGGAAGGTGCATGACATCCATCTGCCAAACCTCATTGGGGACCAGTCCTTGGGGGTTGACTCCAAGGTGGGGAGTAGGCAGAAAAGAGACACAAGCCGGGCACTGTTTGACAATCTGTCTAGCCTGTTCTCGAGTAATTTTGAACATGAGGCGAAGGGTGTGGGCATTGAGGTGATGTAAAGCATGAGCCATAGCTGCCTGTTCTATAGAGCCTGTAAGGACAGGGAAAACCAGGCGGGTGGCCAGATCTGCACGAGCGTTTCCTTTTGATAGAGGGCCAGGGAGGTTGGAATGAGTGCGGAGGTGTCATATAAAAAAGGGCTGTGATCGGGCAGTAATAAGCCTTTGAAGTTCTCTAAATAAGGGAACTGTACTGGTGGTGGATTTAATATATGGAATGGTTTCTAATAAAGGAACCGAATGGGCAATATAGGTGCTGTCAGTATATAGGTTAAAGGCAACATTAGGGAGGAGTTCAAAAGCTCTTATGATTGCAGCAAGTTCAACAAGCTGAGCAGAGGTGTACGGTGTGTGGATAGCCATGGACTGATTATTAATAATGACAGAAGCTATCCCTGTAGTAGACCCATCAGTAAAAACCAAGGAAGCATTAGAGAGAGGGGTGGTAGCTGTGATTTTTGGAAAAACAAAAGGGTGAATGCGGGCAAACTGAAGCAATTTGTCGCCAGGGTAGTGATTATCAATGGAGCCCACAAAGGACAGACATACAAGAGGCCATTCTTCAGTCGTCTGAAGTAACCAATTGATCTGTTCTTTTGAATATGGAACAATAATATTATCAGGATCTTTACCAAAAAATTGTCTACTCTGAGATCGTCCTAGCATTATAAGATTGGCAATGAGGAATGGATAGGGGGTAAGAACTTTAGGAGGTGATGCGGAGAGATGGACCCAAAGAAGTGGCCCAGATTGCCAGAAAACTCCAGTGGGAGAATGAGATGTAGCACAAACAATGAAGTTGAGGGACTTATCATATTGGATAAAGGAAATAGTTTGTTCTTGAATTGCTTTATTTATTAATTGTAAGGCCTTGTATGCCTGAGGTGTTAGGGTTCGAGGAGATGAAGGGTCAGGATTGCCTTCTAGTATCTGAAAAAGGGGTTTGAGTTCTCCTGTAGTGAGTTTTAAATATGGCCGTAACCAAGTAACATTGCCCAGGAATTTTTGAAAGTCATTTAATGTATGTAGTTGGTCTGTTTTTAATTGAACATTTTGAGAAAATATAAAGTTTTGGTGAAGCTCAAAACCCAGGTAGAAATATGGATCTTTTAACTGAATCTTATCAGGGGCAATTTGGAGTCCAAGGGCAGAAAGAGACTGGGAAAGTTGAAGGGAGCAATCTAGAAGCTGGGTGGGATTGGGTCCTGCCAGGAGTATATCATCCATACAGTGGACAATATATATTGAGGACCAGGCTTTACAAAGGGGATCAATAGCCTGAGCAACATATTTTGGCAAAGAGTGGGACTGTTGGTCATTCCTTGGGGAAGGACCTTCCACTGAAAACGTGGCATGGGACCTTTGAAATTGGTAACAGGGAGGCTAAAAGCAAAGCATTCTCTATCAGCGGGATGTAATGGGATGGTGAAGAAACAATCTTTGAGGTCAATTATGATCTTAGAATAACCTGAGGGGATGGCAACAGGTGTGGGGAGGCCTGGCTGCAGGGCACCCATTGAAAACATAGTCTTATTAATTTCTCTAAGATCTTGTAAAAGTCTCCATTTTCCTGACTTCTTTTTTATGACGAAAATAGGAGTATTCCAGGGAGAAGTGGTAGGTTCAATATGGCCAGCCTCAAGCTGTTCCTGTACTAATGCTGTGGCGGCAGAAAGTTTTTCAGAAGTTAAAGGCCATTGATCAACCCATACAGTGTTGTTGGACTTCCAGTGAATTTTATCTGCATGGGGTACAGGCTTGTCAATGACCGAAATTATAAATTTGGATTGCCTATTCCTGAGCGATCAAGTTTTTGATCTATTTGGATGGGAGTTTTTATTCCTTGATTATTTTTGCCTAGCCCTTGGCCGGGCAAGAAACCTTGTCTTAACATTTGGTGGGTAACTATTTCATTGGGGCTATACATGATGACATTTAACTGTCCAAGGATATCACGACCCCAGAGGTTGACTGGGAAGCCAGGGACCACATATGGCTGTACAGTGCCATTGTTTCCCTCTTCATCTGACCAAGTAAGAATTTTGGAACTTTGTTGAGGATTAGAAGTCTGTCCTATGCCCTGTAGGTGGGTAAGGGATGTTGTCAAGGGCCAGTTAGGAGGCCAGTTTTTGGCTGAGATAACTGATGCATCAGCCCCTGTATCTATGAGCCCCTCAAAAAGTTTGCCATCTAACTTTAACTTAAGAAGGGGTTTATTATCGGTTATTTGTTGTATCCAATAGACATCAGGAGAGCTAAGGCCTTGATCATTATGACATTTTGGAATAAATTTTTTGGAGTCTTTATTGATAAGGGGAAGCGAGATTAATTGGGCAATTTTTTGTTTAGCCATTATTTTAAGGGGTCCATTGTTAGAGTAGGCAAGGATTTTTATTTCACCTGTATAATTAGAATCTATAACACCTGGATAAACATGGAGGCCTTTTAAGGTGGAATTAGTGGACCCAAGAATAAGGCCAAAGGTACCCGTGGGTCAAGGAGCATATATGCCCATGGGTAAGACTTGAACTCCCATATCAGGGGTTAATATCGAGTCAGTGGAGGGACTGAGGTCCAATCCTGTGTTGTTTGAGGTTGTTTGGTGGAAAGTGGAAATGTTGGCTTTTAAAAGGTTCTGACTTGTTTGGCTATTTGAATTCCCTATGAATATGTGTATTTTATGTTTCATAATAAAAAAATGGCCAGGTTGTTTACAATTAAAGCAATTTTTGTCTTTGGTAAAATCTTTTAAGGCATCTCCTATGGTGATGCCCATAGCATGAGCCGAGCCAATGCCTGAACACAGTTTTATATAATCAGAGATGTCACCGGACGGGTGAGGGCGGATAGCATCCTGACAAGCAGGATTGGCATTTTCAAATGCTAAGTGTTTTACAAAGGCACTCTCACTTTCGCCCCTGCCAACGAGTCGCTCAGCCGCGTCAGTTGGAAACAGGTGCCTGCACTTCAAGCTCTGGAAGGTGGAGCCTGGGAAATCCCAGAGGGAAACAAAAGGAGGGAGAAGCAATTCAGATGATTCCCAAAGTCACCCTTGATCTCTCTCTCTCTCTCTCTCACATACACACACACACACACACACACACACACACACACACACACACACACACAAACACACACACACACACACAAATAAATAAATAGGTAAAAACTTAAAACAAGCTGTATATTTAAAAAAAGAAAAAGATAGCACTGGCAAGCATGTGCACCTGCACACACACATGCAAGCAAACGTGTGTACACATGAAAGGCAGAACAAGATCCTGGAGAGGGGCTTTTAGAAGTGGTTAGGATCAGATGAGCTGGTGGTATCCCAGGAGAGATAACTGGCCAGAGCACCCCATCCCTCCACACTTTTCTCCCTCTCCCATGCAGCTGTCCCTGGCCTCAGTAAAGAGGTTTAGGCCCCCTCCCTTTGGCTTCCCCTGCTGAACAATAGACCCCAAGTCACTGGAATTCCCAGAATCTCTTGCTGGGGGAAAGAAAAGGCTTCAGCTGCTGCCAGCCTAGGAGGAGCTGTCTCTAGGAGCTGTCTCTAGACACCTTGCAGGACCCTGAAAGTTCAGAGTAAGATGGGTGAGCAATGGGCGGTGCCATGCCCCACCAGGAAAGCTGGGCTCTGCTTGAGTCTGGGCCTCTATTGAAACCCCAGGATGGAGCTGGAGAGATGGCTCAGGGATCAAGACTCTACTCACAAGAAGAAGGTCCTGAGTTCTGATCCCAGATCCTGCACTTCCAACCTTGGAAGACAGCCTGGGAAACCCAGAGGGAAGCAGAAGGAGGTAGAACAGTCCAGGATATTCCTGAAGTCATTCTTGGACCTCCACAACACACCACACACACACACACACACACACACACACACACACACACACACAGATGCCACAAGATCAACTGGGGTGTGCCCCAATATGACAGACCAATTGAGATGTAGAGACCCCAGAGATGTAGAGACCTGGAGTCCACAAGTCCTCCAGGGCTCCCTTGCCACTCACAGACTGCATTTCTCTGAATTCCATCCTCTCTCTCCTCTAATAAACTCGGCCTTAATCCTCCCAGAGTGTTCTGCTGGGATTACACATACCCTGCCACTCAAGGGGCTCCAGGCCCCCCCGAGATAAGGGTCCCCCAACTTCCCCAGCCCTGTGTTCATGACGAATATGGAANATGAGCTTCTCCAATGTAGAAAAGTTCCTCAAAGAAACAGCTCAATCTCCAGCTGAGCCCCCATAAGAACACACCAATCAGACAAGGGAGAGACAAAAGCCTGATCAGGTTTGAAGAAACTAAAACTAACCAATAAGGAAAAGCCCACACCTGATCCTGCCAGCCAGCAGGGGCTCCTTGTACCCCTTGGATATTGTGAGTTCCTTTCTTTTCTCTATTAGTAAATCTTGCCTTAATCCTCTGTACATGCTCTGTGTAAGGTTCTTTGTTCTTTTTTTAAGGAAGGGTGAGTAGTGAGGAAGGGAGGGGATGGAAGGGAGAGAAGAGGGAAGGGAGTCTGGGATGCACACTCAGTGTGCTTGTAAAAGTAGAACAACAAATAAAACAAAGGAAGGACAGATTCACCATGCTGTGGACAAGGAATGGAAAAAAGTTATTGTTATGTAGTCACACAGATCTGCCCGACTAAGTCTCTGGGAATGGAGAACAGGCGGGATCTGAAGGGGGAGCAGAACGTCTGTGTATGTGTTTGTGTGTGTGTGAATGTGTGTGTGTGTGTGTGTGTGTGTGTGTGTGTGTGTGTGTATGTCTGTCAAAGGGCACTGCATATCCCTGTGGAGGACTAAGGGTGACTTCTGAAATCATCCTGGATTGCTTCTACTTGCCTCACTCTGGGATTTACCAGGCTCTGTCCACCAGGGCAGGAGCTACCAGCCACCATCCTTTCTGCCTGATGTTTTTACCTGGGATTTCTGCTTGTGAGGCACAGTCTTAGCTCTTGAGCCATCTCTCCAGCCCTGAATCTGTTTTTAACTGCTCTAACAGCTCGCCATGAAAGGATGAATAATGGAACGGATGGACCAATGAATGAATGAATGGATGGATGAATGGGGGAATGAATGAATGGATAGATGAATGGGTGAATGAATGAACAAAAGGGATGAATGGACCGATGATGAACAAGTGAATGGATGGATGGATCCATGAATGAACAAATGGATGGATAAATGAATGATCTGTTCTTAGAAACAGTTATCTTCTAGAAAACCCTATGTCCCACGGCTGTTTGGTTATGAGGTCAGCTCGTGGTTAGAGAGGGAGAACTGAGAGAAAGGGAAGGAGGGGTTGAGGGGGACAGAGGCACCCTGGGGGGCCTCAGCGGGCAGGACATAGGCATCTGGGGGAGCTCTCTTTCCCTGCGGCACCCTCCTCAGCCTTGGAATAACCCGGAGAGAAGGGGATCTGGGGGCCCAGGTATGACCACACTGGCCTTTGGACAGCTAAGAAGCTGAAAGGGTCCCACGGGGCTGCGGTGGATGCCTCCCCATTCCACCCCACCTGAGTCTTGCTCCACAGAGAAAGGAGACAGCTAGAGGCCTGAAGCAACCTCTCATGTCAGGCCCGACGAGGTCTCCAGTGTAATGTGGCTGAAGCCATCACCAGATGAGCCATGGGTCTGAGTAGTCTGGGGACAGGGTAAGGGAAGAGAGAGAGAGGTGTTGGCTGGGGAGGCCAGGACCAGGCTGACACGATGCTCAGCTGGGGACTCAGTCTTAGAGGGTGGCGCATCAACTCTCTGCAGGATGCTCTGCCTTCTGCACTTTCAGCTGCTCCTCTGGGGTTCACTTCTGCCCTCCACCTCCATTCTGAGGACATGCTCTGGCTCTGTGGTCAGTGGTCAGAGCGCCATGGCAAGGGCGGAGCACCCGACTGTACCCAAGAGAATGTTTTTTTTCTCCCTTGAAAAAGATTTGCAACTGTCAGGCCCCCTATCAAGAGTGTAGCCAAAACACTGATCTTTGGAGCAATATCCTGTCAAGGGCTGATTAGATGCATACTTCTGGACCTCTACTTGTATCATAACCCTGAAGTCAAGGGAGGCATCTTTGTCCTTCTTTCTAATGTAGCCACAATAATAAGTCTCTTTATGGTTTTCAATATTCATTTTGTTCTTTTAATTAATTAGTAGCAGTAGAATGGATTTCACTTCTACCTCTGACACATAACATTCTTTACTTTCCCTAAAAATTAAAACATATCTATTATGAGCTCCTCCTGTGAATTAATTCAAGTGGGCTTGTTATTCACTAGGCCAGGAATTCACCCCATTGGAAAGCTGAATCACCTAAAGACATCTAAGGAGATAGGAGTAACAGTTTCTTAGAGAAAGAAAAGATGGGGGTCCATGAATATACAACTCTATTAGAACAGAGATCCATGGGGCTTAGCCTAAAGTTGAGCTAATACTCAGAAGACAAAATGCTAGCCCAAAGTATGAAGAGCTAACTTGCCATGACCACTGGCAACAATGTAGTGGGAGGAATCTCTGCAGAAATCTCATGGACAAAAGGAATGGATAACCTTTTATAGCCTTGCCAATGTGGAAGAAGTGTCACATCACGTGACACAGATAGTATCAGGCAGTGGGGAGAGGAGATTGATAGAAGCTCCCAAATGATGAGATCTGGTTACTGTGAGACACAGTTGCAAAAGCTTTGATACAGCAATAGTAATCTGGTTAATGAGTATATGATAAAGCCCTTCCTTAATGCAAATTTTTACAGAGCTTACAGCACCATTAAGCCTGACACCTTTCTTCCACTCCCACTCCTTCACTACTTGACTATGTGAGGAACTCAAAGTGCATGACTTGCTTTTTCTTTTTACTGTCTTCTTTCTCCAGGCAATTGCTGGGATTTACTACTTCACTGCCCTGCTGTTTTTGTTTCTGACTCTGATAAAATGATCTCAAGCTTCTTTCTGAATCAGTTTTCAATTCCTTTATTAACAGATTAAGACCTTAAACAGGAGGCCTCAGATTCTCTGGATGCAATGATCCCCACAACCCTGTGCCCCACACACCCCAGGTGATATCTAAGTACTAACCTAAGACCCTCTTTCAAAATACTCAGCATACTGTTTCTATTCTGTTCTTTTTCTTAAACTATTTATTTAATTATTTTATTTTATTTTATTTTAGTGTGTGTGTGTGTGTGTGTGTGTGTGTGTGTGTGTGTAGGGCACTATGTGTCCTTGTGGAGGACCAAGGGTGACATCAGAAATCATCCTGGATTGTTTCTATCTCCTTTTTATATTACGCTGGCATTTCCCAGGTTCCATCCACCAGGACCAGAAGTATAGGCCACTGCCATTTCCCTTTGGCTGTTTTTTACATTGAAACTAGGATCTGAACTCAGGACCTCCTGCTTGTAAGGCAGAGTCTTAACCCCTGAGCCATTTCTCTAGCCCCATATTCTCATCTTAAGGATGAATTCACTGCCTACCAATCTTTTCCCTGCTACCATATTGTTTAATCCACTATAGTGCTGAGAAACCTCAAGGATTCCACACTGTGCCAGTGACTTTATGGACAATATGCTAGGTTGCAGTTCACATCATTCTTGCTTTTATATATGCAAATGTACCTCTTCCCCAAACTCTTGCTTAACTAGTTCCCACAATTATGTAATGTCAAGTCTTCATAATAAAGTCTGGATTCTGTCTCTCAGAAGTCCTGATTCTTGAATCACATTTGATGGAAAGAGACATTGTCAGCTTGCTATGGTACAGAATTTTGAATGACAATTAAGCAGAAAGATGAGATCATTGACAATTTGTATACTTAATAAGTCCATTCTCTCCAATATCCTAGTTAATGAAGTATATAACTATCCCTTCTATATATAACAGGTAATGACTTTTGTCTTCAAATTTTTCTTCTATTACTGCAGAATATTCTTGCTGAAATCTTGTCTCAAAATCCAAAGAATGGTACGCAGAGATGACAGGATTCAGCAAGAACGAAAGAGCTTTATTAGTAAAAATCAAAGGTTAAAGCAATCAGCCTCTAAGATGACATCAGAAAGTGGGGTGCCATTGAACAGGATGCGTTCAGCAGTGATACATGTTCTAGTGTAAGAGGAGGAAAATAGAGCATATTAATGACATAAAAAGATATGGGAACAATAGAGGCATTTAAGAGAAGCAAAGGTTTTCTCACTTCAGGTGAGGCAGATAGTCAGGGGCAGAGCAATCAATTGCCCCCAGAACCACCCAAAGAGTGTCTTCTGTGGAGGGAATACCACAGCAGGAGGCATGGTTTGGAGGCAGAAGCTGGAGGTGGTTTAGGTCACGACATCCATCATGAGAGCACAAGTGCCAACCGCTAGAGGAAGGAGGCTAGACTACCAAAGCTCAAGGCCCTTGGCTGTGCTTTCTTCCAGCAAGATTCTACCTCCTAAAGTAGCCACGACCTTCCCAAACATTAACAACAACTAAGAATATCTCCTATATGGAGACAAATCACATCTAATCTGTGCCACCATTAGAACACTTGCATTTCACTTAAAATGCAGAAACACTTTTTATTTCCAATGCTATATCTGACTTATGATCTAAGATTACTAATAAATCCTTATCTCTAGATGTAACTACCATGTCTCTTCTACAGTCAGAAATCACTATACTGAGATTTTACTTGTTTAACATAAACAACTCAGCTGTGATATGAATCATGTCCTGTAGGGAACACTCAAGCTTGAGATCTCCATTTCTTGTAGATGGATGCCAAGGGCATCCCTTGCGGTCTCAGTTGCAGTGTGCCTTCTATGCCAGTGTAGCTAGCCTATGCCAGTATAGTCATAGGGTGACTCCTGTTGACCCTCCCGCAAGGATCTTGTCCTGTCTGGAATTAGGTGCAAGGGCAGAAGTGTTTTTTACATATTCCTTTGTGTTCTTTGGAAGCCATCTAGATATGCTTACCTCAAGGACAGGGGATTGCAGAGCTTCATCATTATAATTGCACCACCATGTGCCTGACTTGTTCTTTCTCCACCCTGTATGGGGCCATTAAGGCCAATTAACATGTCTAAGGATTGGCAGGGCTGTATTGTTGGTGGTGGTCCCACCTGTTGTGGACTTTGCACCTGCAGTCTGTCACTATTGATGTCATCACTCTGCGCAGTGTACAGACTTCACCTTCTGGTTCCTGGTATATAAGGGATTGGGTTCCATAATAAACTTGACTTGGTTTTCAGCTTTTCCAAGATCCCCTCTTGACCCAGCCTGACTTAATTCTTGTTGATCCCACTCGGGTACCTATCAGGATTGCGAGGTAAGTGTGCTGGTCACGGAACCCTACAATGTCCAACAGTCAGTTATTACCAGGGATTTCTAAAGTAATTTCCTGGTGGTGCTGACAGATAATCTTGTTACTGGATTCTCTAGATTCTCCTATATGCAACCTCTACCAAAACAAGCCGGGACTGAGAAACTTATGGAAATAGTTTAATTGCAGCCTGAGTTTGGGAAAATGGATAGCCTATTTCTTTCACAGAAAAAGTAATCTCCAATTTTAAAAGGCTTTTTAAAAAAATTTTTTTTTATTATTTCTTATTTATTCAATTGTGTGGTGTGTGTGTGTGTGTGTGTGTGTGTGTGTGTGTGTGTGTGTGTGTGTATGCAGAACCACTGAGGAATTCGGGAACGACCATGGGGGAATTTGGGAACTACCATGGATAGCCTCCACCTCCTCCTTGTTTACTCTGCCCCTGAATTCACAGGCTCCGCCCTACTAGGACCCGAAATGCAGGCCGCCCCTGCTTCTGCCTGGTGTCTGTAAGTGGGGTCTTGGATCCGAACTCAGGACCTTCTGCCTGCAAGCCAAAGGATTAATCCCTGAGCCACCTCTCCAGCCCTTTTAAAAGGCATTTTTATGGAGAGATCATGATGGGTAAATTTCCCAAGATTTAGAAAATTCCCTTTCTTCTTATAAGGAAAAGGCTTGCTCTAATTTTCCTGCAGAATCACCTCGAGACCAAACCTCCCTTGATCTTGTTAGCACACCAATCTTGCAAGCAAAAAACTGTGCCAGGCAAAGGAAGAGGGAATTATCAAATATTTCTCCTTGAAATACTAAGTGAAAAGGGCAAGTTTTCACATATTGGGATTAAAAAAATGTAAAGATAGAATAAGTTTATTTACCTGTCATGTCAAAACTCAGTGAAGGACTATTGATTCCTCAGAAGACATTGTCCCTTTCCATAAATTCATTTTTGCTTTCTTTGTGTTAATTTTAGCCTGCCTGTTTTAATCTCTGTCAGTATATCCTTTTCTGAAAGGCACTGCTTCAGTGAAGCAGGTTCCCATGAGTCTGATAAAACCATCAGGTCTCACTGAGTAGAGGTTCCTGTGGTGTTCACAGAAAACCCTGACTCTATCATCAAAGCAATTCAGGTTTATACAGCAATAGTAATGGAACTTGGCATGCCCTCCAAGAAGGAGAGTGAGACCTTCAGTCACTCATCTGAGACTAGAGCCATCTGTTCCTTCTGCTGACCCACTATGCATTTGTTATCAGATAGGAGGTGAAAGGCTGTCTGAAGCTGGGAATTCATTGATACAGTTTTCATAAGGTTGTCAAGACAGGGTGGAAAGTTTTTGGTGATATAGCTTGTTTTCCAGTCACCCATGCTTCTGTTAGCCTTTCTAACAAATCAATTGGTTTATGAAGCCGGACTTTGGTTCTTACTTTGATCTGTTGCCAATGCTTCATCAAAGATGAGTAGATGTTTGTTCTTACTGCCCCAGGAAAATCATTATTTATTAGTCTATAATTTCAATGCAGCAAAGTGAACAATAGTTTCATAGAGTATTATTTTATTGTGTATATTATTTAAGATCAAATAATTTTTGACTAATGATTAAGTCAATTTATTCAAGCATTAACTTATTTAGATATGGATGACATGGCTCCTAATATTTAGTGTAACCACTGTTTTTCTTATTGTAATCACCTGTTTCTCCATAACACAATGGTGACTTTAATTTTAGATATTATAACAAGAGCAATAAGTAAACAATACTTAAAAAAGTGTTTATCAAAAATGATAATAAAATTAAATCAAGAATTCAGACAGTAATTTAATTACTATACTTAAGAAAATTTGTATAGATATATGATAGGAGACATGAAGGCAGTAACATAAGCTTTATTAATAATGGACTTACGGACATTAGCAGAATTTTAAATTGACTTACTTAAGACCTACTTAATGCTTTTCAGATTTGTAGGTTCACATGAATGAATTGAAGACTTATATTCATCTATTTATATCTTCAAATATCCATCCATTTTATTCTGTGAAAGACTATTTCTTTTTACATCATACATGATCAAATAGAAATGGATAAGTGTGGGAAGCTATATTTAAGTCCCAAGGAAAATAAAGATGCCTTTGTGTTCTGGTCACCAAGCAGCATTCAGTACTTCCAAGGAAATGTGCTCAATAATGAAAACAAATTACTGTGGGTAAGAAACAACCTATCTAGATTGATTGTTTAAATAAACAGCAGCTCCACAGTGGGACAAGAGAAATTTTAATTAAACTGAGAGAAAAATATTTTCTTACCTGCAGTTAGCCTAGAATGTACTAATTTTTCTAAAAATAGGTATGCTTACTAAGTCCTCTGCCATTTTTACATTGGTAGTAATGTATCTGGAACTATGATGTGGGATAAAGGAACTCATGGGGATAGAAGAAGTAATTATACAAATTTGCAATAAGTTTTTCTTTTGTCCAGGAATTTTCCCCCAATCATGAAATCTAAGGGCAATGAGCAACCAAAACTTCAACTTTTAATAGGAAGACTAAACAAGTGGGACAGGCACATGAAAACATAATGTTAAAACCAGAAAGATTAAAAGCAGTGAGAATAATTGGCTGGCTTTGTAGATTTAGTGCAAATTTGCATCTTTCTTTTACTGAAGGGAGCATAAATCCCAGAATTTGGTTTCATATAGATCAGAGAAAAATAAGAGGACAAGAACATGTTCTTCCTGATATTTCTAAATTGTAGGAAAAAACTAAAGATTGATATAAACCCAAATATCCTAGAATTAATTCAAATGTTTTTGAGATCCATAAAAATATATCAAAACTGCCACTTTTGCAGGCACGGCAGGAGGATCTCAGCTCAGGGAAACAGTAATGTAAAATATTTGGCCTTTGAAGATGGAAATGATACTTTGGGGAATGCTAACAGATTTTTGGAAAAAGAAAAATTTAGGCAAATATATTCATCTATTAAATATAATTTAAATAATAATTTGTTTTTGGTACTAAATTTTAAAGTTTAATCTGCTTTTAATGTTTTTGTAATTAAACTAAGCTGCTGGACTTTACTAATATGAGATTTTGTTTTCAATAATAAGGTTTTCATAAATATTTATCTTCTTTTGATGATGCTTTCAAAGGTAATTTTGAGGCTGTTGCCAGTTAATTGTATGTTATTAATGTGTTTGTATGTTTATATGATCTGAGTTTATATGTTGTATGTCTTGTGTTTCAACGTAAAATATCTATGGCCACTTCAATTTTTTTTTCATTTCTGTTGTGCGCTAATATTAAAATTTTGGCATGCCATTTTTTAAAAAAATAATTCTTCATTTATTCATTCAATTGTGTGTGTGTGGGCGTGCATGTATGTATGTGTGTGTGTGTGTAGAACCATGGGCGAATTCGGGAACCACCATTGACCGACTCCAATTCCTCCTTGTTTTACTTTGTCCTGGGAGATTCATAGGCTCCGCCCTACCAGGACCAGAAATACAGGCCTCCCCTTGTTCTGCCCGGTGTCTATAGGTGGGGTCTAGGATCCAAACTCAGAACCTTCTGCTTGCAATGCAGAGGCTTAACCCCTGAGTCACCTCTCCAGTCCCTTGGCATGCCATTTTTAAATACATGTATGCATACTTAAAAATAAGAACAAATAATTTCAGTAACATTTAAGGCCTTAACTATTTACATTTTAAATCGATCACAACTGTTTTTCTGATAGATTATAAGTTTTCTTTCATGAAAAATTATCTTGCTTGGTTTTGATCTTTAATAGGACTACAAATGAAAATGCCCTTGTGTTCTTAAAGGTTTTTCCCTGTGTTCCCAAAATAACAAAGCCACTATGGTAAGATATAAGATATAATAGTATCTAAATGTTTATATTGCCAAAAAAGGTTGCTTATCTAAACAGACATACAGGTATTCTCCTGTGACCATGTGCTGCTTGTTTTTTCCATAGTTGACAATGTCCTGGTCTTTACAAAATTTAAAGAACTTTTACTAATTTGTGTTATAGCTATACATTTGGCTCTAAAAGATATTAAAGTACTACAATTAATTAATTTTTTATAAATTACTTAACATTTTCATTTCAAAATGAGATTTAAGGCTGTTTATCTTAAATCAAATGTTTTTGTGTTTATATTTTAAAGTTCATTTATTTCAAAGATATACATTTTGTGGTTGCTTAATGCTAAACTAAATAAGTAAATTGAAAGCTACAGTATCTTAGATTTCAAAGTATACATTTAAAAATGACTGTATATTAATGTATATTGTCTACACAATTGCCTGAAAAGTTCAACTTTTCATTTCTTTTAAGATAAAGTTTACAGTTCCTCAGAAAGTTATGTTATAATTATGACATAAAAAATAAAACATATTAAAGTCCCTCTATCCGTAATTCCTCAGAGGACTAAGATACATATCAAATCTCACCAGGACCACTACTGGTAATACAGGGCTTGCCTCCAGAGTCTTGTTGATATTCCCACTGAGGTTTGGGACCTCCTACCAACAGCCTGTTTGAGATGGATTTTTAGGAAGAAGTAACCTTGAGAGGTTTTATTGTTTATTCAAAAGTTATTGATACTGATTATAAAAAATATGGTTATGGTTTTGTCCTCCTTTTTTAAAATTTTTATTATTTATTCAATTGTGCGCGTGTGTATGTGCACATGTAGAACCACGGATGAATTCGGGAACCGGTGCAGGCTGCCCCCACTTCCACCTGGGTCTGGGATCGAACTCAGGACCTTCCGCCTGCAAGGCAGAGGCTTAACCCCTGAGCCACCTCTCCAGCCCCTGGTTTTGTCCTCCTTGCCTTAAAAAAATAATTTACTGTGGACAAGACAGAAATTGCTCAAATGTTAATATCATCCATAGAATTATGGGAATACAATTACAGTTACAAACAGGGATTAAACACCTGAGGATTTGGCTTCTTAGATAATATATCGGCTACAATCCACAACTAAAGAATGGCCCATTCTTTCCTTAAATATAAATGGGAAACAATATCTGGCCGCATGATTACTGGTATAGACTATTGGTCACATCTTCATATCATTGGCCCATTTGTGGCCTCTTACATTAACGTGGAGTTAGACATAAAAATCTCCACCAGACCTCAACAAAGTGCTGCCCTTCCACAATGAGAAACTGAGAAAGGTACTGTCCTAAGAGATGGCTAATAGCCCCACCTAGTGTCCAAAGTTTATACGTAAAGGGTCCTTAGAAAATTTATTTGGTGATCTTCAACTGGCTCTATGCCATACAGGACTCATTCCAGCTCTAAAAAAGATTCAGAGAGCATGTCCTACATAATACAAATATATATATATATATTCTAATTAAAGAAAATTATTCCTCCTAAGATAAATTAGATCCACTCAATGCTCAAATTAATGAGAGAGCTACAACCTTAATTTGATATTTTAAAGGGAGTCAACTTCAAATGTGTCTAAAAACACAATGTAGACAAAAGTAGACATGTTCTAACTTACATGATAGTAACCCTATATTTTAAATTCTTGGAGACATTAAATAGAAAAGATATGTAAATTATAAAATTTGGTGCCTTTTCTTATCTCTCTCTAGTTAACATTTGAGCCCTGGTACTTAAAATTAGTTCCAAATGAGGACTTGATTGCTAATTGTGCTTCTCCAGAACATAGTATGTCAATATAAGTACTGAGATAAAATTTATATTCCAGACAAAATTCAGGCTCATTTAAGTAACCTATATAATTTAAAATCTCCAAATAGATCTGATTGGCTTGACACTTGTCTCTATGGGAGTTAATTTGTTTGCCCTTTTTGTAATCTTTGCTTTGTGCAGATTATATAAATAATATTAAAACTAGGTCTATTTTTTAATAATAAAATCAAAGAAGAATTGTGGGGGTTGTCAGGCTCAAAGCCTGCTCTCTGAAGAATGATACATTAGCATCTGAAATGGGCAGTCCTTTTCTTTGTTAACTGGAATGTATCTATTTTACATAATCCTGTAAAGAATTTGGTCCTGCTCTTCTTTGATTTTTTCCTGAATTTGGCTCTGTTCCTTGATTGTTTTCCTATAAATATTCATGTGTGCTACAATGAAGTTGGCTTGGATGATGGAGGACGTCCTAGGCTCCCTTTGACCAGATGCTTGATCAATTCCTGCAGCTCCCACTTCTGTTTCCTGCACGTAAGTCTGGGTTTATGCTGGTTCGTGGGTCAGGACATTCTCCTAAGAAGGTAGAGGGAACATGCTAAAGGAGGAGTGAAAGAAATTAACTCTCATCAGGAAATGAACTCAGAGAAAGGAACTGAGAAAGAATGTTTGTCAGAGAACCTAGGAAGTGTTATTCAGAATCCCGCATTTATGGTAGAGCCAGGTCATATACCTATTCAATTTGTAGGTTTTTGAGGAAACTCTATAGTGATTTCCAAAGGAATGCACCATTTTAAGGTTCCACCAACAATAGATAATGGTTCTCTTTTGTTCACATCCTTGCACACATTTGTTGCTATTTATATTCTTGATCTTAGCATTTTGTAATGAGATAAGATGATTCTTCATGGTAGTTTTCATTTGCATTCTCCTGATGTCTAGGCAAGTTGAAATTTTTTTTTGATATTTTTGAACATTTGAATTTCTTTGAAATTCAGTTTTTTGTTCCAAAGTCCACTTTTTTTCTTTTTGACTTTCCTGGGCCTCAGGCTCTTCCATTTTATTTATTTTTATTTATTTATTTATTTTTTAAACATTTTTTTATTATCTCCACTCATACAAACTTAATAGGTACACTTCCCTCCCTCCTCGTACCCCCACCAAAGTCCACCTTCTAACAGTGATGTTTGTTGTAAACCTAATGTTTCATTCTTTGTATACTCTGAAAATCAATTCTGTCGTGTAGTTACCAAGTATTTTTATCCCATTCTGTTGGTTTTCTTTTTGTTCAATTAACAGTTTATTTGGCAGAATAGGAATGTTTTAATTTCATGAAGTCCCACTTAATGGTTGTTGACCTTATTTCCTGCACAAGTTGGGTCCTATTCAGAAAGCCATTACTTAGACCTATCGATTTAAATGTGCTCACTATTTTTTCTTCTAGAAATTTCAGATTTCCAGTATTACATGGAGGTCTTTGATTCATTTGAAAATGATTTTCATGCAGGGTGAGAGGCAAAGGTTAAGTTTCATTCTTCTACATGTATCCAATTTTCCCCAGTACCATTTTTGAAGATGCTATCTTTTCCCCAATATGGGTGCTTGCCGCCTTTGTCAAAAATCATAGGGCTGTAAATGAAGCTTATATTTAGGTCCTCAATTTTAATCCATTCCATGAGTCTGTTTTTTCTGCCAATACCATTCTGTTTTTATCCCTGTGGACTGTAGTGTAGCTTGAATTCATGCATTGTGATACTTCCAATAGTGTTTTATTGCTCAAATTTGTTTTGACTGTCCAGGACCAACTTTTTTGGTCCCATATGAATACTAAAGTTCTGCTTTCAATTACTGTGAAGAATTGCCTTGGAATTTTGATTGGGATTTGGCTGAATGTGTATATTGACTTTGTTCAGATGTCAATTTCATAATATTTTGGTTCTACCAATCAATGAGTATGGTAGCTCTTTCTAGCTTCCTTTGCCCTCTTTAATTTCTTCAGAGTTTGGATGCTTTTATTGCACATGTCTTTCACTTCCTTGGTTAGATCTATTCCAATATTTTTTTGGAGCTAAGATGAGTAGGACTGTTTTCCTCATTTCTTTCTGAGTTCATTCATCCTTGGTGTGTAAGAAAGCTACTGTTACAGTTACTTCTCTTTTTGATGCTGAGAGACAACACTAAGACAATAAGAAACCTAGGTGAGAAAGGGAGGTTTATATGGCTTATAATTCCAGAGGGAATATAGTCCATTATGGTGGAAATCTCACAGTAGAAAGAATGAATTAGAGACAAAAGTAGAAAGGTAGTTTAGATTACTGCTATCATCACGGAGGCAAACAGAATAAGAACAAACTGCAAGAAGCAGACAAATCTCAGGGTATTCCCCTGTGGCATGACTTCTTCCAGCAAAGTTTCCCCTCCTAAAGTTGCCAGGAGCATTCCAGATAATAACATGAGCCCAGAGGTGAGGATTGGGGAGAAATTAACATCTAAACCATCACAGTTGCTGATTTTTATGTGAATTTTGTAACCTGGCACTTTGTTGAAAGTGTTTATTATGCTATGAATATATTGATATGCCTCTTGGAGTTACTCAAGCACAGTATCATAAAATCTGCAGACAAGGATAAAGTAACTACTTTCTTCCCTAATTGTTTCTCTTTTATCTCCCTTTCTTGTCTTCAACCTCTATTATATGACTTAAAACACAACACTGAGCAGGAATGGTGACAGTAGACTGCTTCTTTCCTGTTCTAAGCTAGAATACTTTGAATTTTTCACCATGTACAATGATGCTTACACACACACACACACACACACACATATATAAGACCTTTGATGCCTTGAGGTATGTTTACGTCATCCTTATTTTCCCATTTACATATAATAGAACCATTCTTAAATGTATCTGGAATGAGCCAGAATTGATCATGATGATTGTTGTTTTCAGTATATTTTTGATTTTCAAGGATTTTACTCAGGATATTTTTGCATTTGTGCTTATAACTAAAATTTGCCTAAAATTCTATTTGAACAGTTTATCTTTATTTGGATTGGTATCAGAGTGATACAGACTTCCTTTTCTAGTTTGTGAAAAAATTTAAGGTAGGCATCAGGGTTTTATTCTTTGAAGGTCTGGTAGAATTCTGCATGCATCTGTCAAGTTCTAGGTCTTTCTTAGTGGGAAGATTTATAATTATTATTTTAACTTTATTGTTTATTATGGGTCTGTTTACATTGTTTCTTACATCTCTATTCAATTATGTATGACATATGTGTTTATAAATTTCATCATTTCTTTTAAGTTGTCCAGTTTAGTGAAGTTTAAAATTTTTAAATATATCCTCATTATCCTCTGGATTCCCTCAATATGTGTTGTAGTGTCTCCCTTTTGAACTTTCATTTTATTAATTTGAGTTGTCTCTCCTTTTCTTTTAGTTAATTTTCCTGAGTGTTTACCAATCTTGGTTATGTTTTTTAAAAAAAGTCTCCCTGTTATTGGTGCTTTGTAAACTTTCAACTTTTTATTCCATTGATTTAGGCACCAATATTGGGTATTTCTTTTGGTTCTATATTTATTTAAGATTATTATTGAAACATGTTCATTATTTCTTGTCATTTTCTTTATTTTGTAGTGTTTGTAGTTATACTAATTTGCTTAACTGTTTTTGTAACATTGTTTTATTTACCCTGTATATTCTTGGGTGTGTTGAGGATCTGGTACCAGAAATTGAAATGTTGATGGGAAGCTAACTTAACTATTAATTCAGACTTAGTGCCTTTTAGTGCCTTTTGTAGTATGGTAGTCAGATATCCTTTCCACCTGCCTTTTTCATGGAAAAAGTTTCCCTTCTCCTTCAATTATGACTGATAGTTATGGTGGATATTATAGTTTGGTTTGGCAACTGTGTGGTCTTTCAGAACCTAAAATGTGTCTGTCTAGGCCCTTCTGGCATTGAAAATTTCTATTTACTTGACTTGGCTCTATTTCAGCTCTCAAGAACTATTTTTTGATTTATACATTTAGTGTTTTAACTATTACATGTTGTAGGGAATTTCTTTTATATTTTTATTTGTTTTTTGCATAAGAATGTGTATTTTGTCCCTTATTTGGGAAATATTTCTTTCTGATATTACTAAACCAAACATGGTTTCTGTGTTGGTTTTTTTTTTTTTTTTAATTTTTTACTCAATTGTGAGTGTGTGTGTGTCTGTGAGTGTGTGTGCGCGCACTCATGTGCGCGTGGTCATGTGCATGTGTGTGTAGAACCATGGGCGAATTTAGGAACCACCATGGACCACCTCCATCTCCTCCTTGTTCACTCTGCCCTAGGATTTACAGGCTCTGCCCTACAGGACTAGAAATGTAGGCCGCCCCCCTGCTTCTGCCTGGCATCTGTACATGGGGTCCAGGATGTGAGCTCAGGACCTTCCGCCTGCAAGGCAGAGGCTTAACCCCTGAGCCACTTCTCCAGCCCCGATTTCTGTGGTTTTTAACTTGATTATCTTCTGTGTCCTTGATGGCCATGATCTGTGTGTGCATTGGGTCTTTTCATGGTATCCTCACAGCTCCTGAATGTACTGCTCATGTGCTTTGTTAAATATCTCATTTCCTTTGACTGAATTATCCAGTGCCTCCCTCTTGTCTTCATTTCCTTCTATTAATTAGAAATGAAAGAAAGGTAAATCCCAATAAGGAAGAAATAATAATCAAGTGTTTACTTGACCAGGTGAGAAGGGAAGGTAGGGAAAGGTGAAGTGGAGACAATTAGCAGATGGTAGAGGAGAGCTAGGACTGTCATCAAGGAGCAACTGGTAGAATCTGAGGTTACAGAAGAGGAAGAAATAGAAATAATAAAGGCATCTGGTTATAACAAAGAAGTTCACTGCTGTACAATACATATGTGTGCAAACTGTTCCAGAAGTAACTTTCATATCCTGAATTGGGTTGCTCATTTCATTTATTCATTTTTATATTTTTTTCTCTCTGCTCCAGCATTAGTTCATGTTCTCTTAGAACTTCTGGTTCATATTCATATGTACTCTTTATAATTCATGGATATTATAGTTTAAATATAGGTCGACCCCACAGACTAATGTGTTTGAGTCGTTAGTTGATATTGGGAAAGGTTGTGGCAACTATAGGAGATGAATGAAACGTTTTTGGGGGAAAGGCATGCCACAGGAGGTAGCCTTAGAGGGGGATCTAAACTTCCACCAGCTTCTGTCAGCTAGCTATTCCGTTTTTGGCCATAATGGACTATATCTCCCCTCTGAAACTATAAGCCCTATATAACCCTTTCTCGTCTCAAGTTGTTTGAGTTTGAGTGAATAACTGTGACAGAATTTGATACAGAAGAGTGGGGTGTTACTGTGAGATTTAGAGGATCTGGTACCAGAAATTGAAATGTTGATGTGAAGCTGAAACAATTTGATACCAAGAATGAAAGAATCATGACCATTGTGGTAATGTGGCTAGTGTGCATTTTGGAACTCTTTTTTGGGAGAAGTATGGATAAATTTTGGACTTGGGCTGGTTTCTTTTGCATCATGAAGCCATGGTTTAAAGTGTCATTCTAGTGAGAACTTTGGAGAAAATAATGCTGAGAGAGGTGCCAACAGTGTACCCAGCTTGCGATGGTCCAATGGAGGACAGAGAAAGCTTTGAGAACTATACTAGAAGCAAATAGAATGATGCTTTGACAGAAAGTGTGGCCAGGTTTTGCCTGGGTCCCAAAAGCTTGCTTGAAGCTAAATTCAAGTGTTTGGAGGAGGAAGTTTCAAGACAACACAGTCTTGAAAATGTGGCATAGCTACTTTTGTGCTTTTATTCAGACTTATGATGAAAAAGAGCAAAGAACTGGGCAAAATGAAATTAAAACTCTAAGACTTGATGGAGAAAAAATATGATAGCAAACTTGGAGAGTTGAATCAGGAGAACACAGAAAACAAGATTGTGGCTATTGTGATAGAGATTAGCACTATAATTGAACTGAAGTCTGCTCTTCCTTGGGATAATAGAAGAGGCAAAAATTCTTCAGGAAGGCTCCCACTCATAAGAATGCACATGAAGAAAAAGAGGAAGGATAGAGCTCCAAAAGAATGTTCTGTTTCTGCTCCTCTAAAGTCAGAACCCAGAGAGAGTCGGCCCAGCATCAGCACAGGGAAGCGGAACCAGTTATGAATAGGGACCAATCTCTACCTAGAAATTATTATTTTTTTTTTTTTTTGCAATAGCATGAGGTTTTATTTAACGACGCGCCGGGCGGCTCCAGCAACCTTTCACGCAGGAAAGACTGAAGCGGCCCCGAGCAGTTTGGGCAAGGGGTTTTTAAGGGGTCTTGGGGTAGGGGGGGTTGCTTAGCTGAGGAATTTTCTATGACCTTTACAGTCATTGGTCGGCAAGAGCTCGGGTGGAGTTGGCTCTTGGTGATCGTTCCAGTCCACCTGCTTAACCGCAGGCTGTTCATTCTGTCTACCTAGAAATTATAACAGAACCTGTTAAATCATCCACATAGTATGATGCGCTGTGAGGAGATCATGAATTCTCCTCCAAGATTTCAGAGAGCGGCTGAATCCAGAAAATGTGTGACAGGATTCAAAATGCTACAAAGAGGCCCAAGAAGGGCATTTCATCCTGTGAAATTAAAATTTGTTTTGCCTTTGAGATGTGGAGATGTTAGAAGTGCCACACCAATGTGGGACATCTGCCAAGAAGAGCTGTATACCATGGGAAGGGCCAATCCAAGAGGTAGTGAGCTTTTGGGACAACTGTGCTGGAGGGATAGAAACAAAGTACTTTGAAACTAGCATGATTTCGACAGTAGATTGATATGCTGGACTTGGAGCTATAGGATTTGGTGTTTCTCCTGGTTCTTGGCTTGTTACAGACTGATCTCTCCAGGATATGTCTCCATCCTTCACTTTTAGAATGATAATGTTTATTCTGTGCTTTTGTATGTTGAAGGTATATAATTTGTCTTTTGATTTTTCAGGAGACTCTGGATGTTTGGGTTCAGTTGAGATAACTGATGCAGTCTATGTGAATTTCAAGGTTGGACTGAGTACAGTATGCATCATGAGGTGGCAGGGTATGATGGTTTAAATATAAACTGTCCCCCATAGGCAAATGTATTTGAATCCTTAGTTGATATTTGGAAATATCGTGGCAACTTTAGGAGATGGAGCCTTGTGGAGGTAGATAGGGAGTGAGCCTTGAGGTTTGTTAGCCATACTTTGCTTCCACTAGTAGTCTCTTCTAGGAATCTGCAGCTCTTTCTTGGCTCCATGAAGTATGCAGTGACCTAAACCTCTTTCAGCTTCTGCCATCCATCCACACCTTTTCTGCCATAATGGACTACTATATCTCTCTCTGGAACCATATGTGAAATATCTCCTTTTAAGTTGCTTGAGTTTGAGTGATGTCTCACAGCAATAGAAAAGCAGACACTGGGTGTTAGTAAGTTTGGGAGTAGACATATTAATCTGATTACGTTATTTCTGTTTTTCATTGGAGTGTGGGCATCTTGAACTAGGTAATTGTTTTCCTCCTTTGATATGTATGTCTGGTACACCTGTGTCAAGTGGTTGCATGAGTCTTATTTCTTTTTTCTCTTAATATTTTGCCCATTTTGAGTGAATAGTTGTTTGAAGTTTAATCTAAGGTAGTAAGTGATGATTCTTTAGGTGACCATTGTGAATCTGGAGTGTGGGCACGGATCAGGTGCTAAGATACCAGTGACAGAGACTATTAGATCTACAGAGATAGAGACTATTACGATCTGAAGTAAGAGAGGATAGAATTGGTAAAGCTCAGTAAAAAGTGTTTGATTAATTTTTCTGAAGAAAATTTAGATGTGGGTAATTAGCTGGGGGGGTCTACATTTGTTAATACCATGTCTATTTGTGATTATGAAGCTGTATTAGGTCGTGTTAGAGAAACAAGGATGAGGATCAGACGCATGAATTATGGCTGAAGAGTGTGTTATAGGTTTCCTTACAATTAACTATGAAGGAAAGTGTCATTGTCAACCCTAAAACCTAGGTAATCCAAATACATTCCAACGTCCAACTATTATGAGACACTCAAAAATGAAAATTAAGTCCACATAAATAAAATAAAAATGATACTTTCTCATGCAATTGGCTGGTTTAGTTTCTCTGAGTAGAAAGTTGGAGTTCTAGGTTTGGACATGGAAAGATGACTACGGGAGGCCAGGGTGTAAGGCCCGTTGCTCTGGTGCTGGTTTGCTTCACTGCTTTGGGTTAGGCTTTGGGCACAGAGGAATGGGCTAGGGGTTGAGGACAGGTCAACTCCTACAGCTTTGGTCCGCGTGGATAGGCCCATCACTTGGACTCTGGCCTGATTCACCACCACTCTGGGTCCTGAGCTTGGATGTCATGGTATTATAATTTCTAAAGATAACTAACAATGGAAATCAAGTTCTCTCTGTACAATAAATACCAATACAGAATCCATTTGTTCATTCAGCAAATGTTCTTTACATGGTCACTACATGTTTTTAATAATGCAAGGCCTGGGGCATATGGAGTTAAATAAACATTCTTTGTTCCCATAATACTCACGATCTGAAAGAAAATTGAGAAAAGAAAATTTGGAAGCATAACATAAGATAGAAATTTCTATAAAAAAATCAATGCAGCATGCTACATAGGCCAGAGCTAAACTTATAAAATAGAGTTGGACATGTACATCAGGAAGAAAAGTACTCCAGCCCAGATAAGGGGAGCCAGTTTCCAGTTTGTAATTACAGAGGATAGTGTAAGTGTACAAACAGGACAAGCCATGGGTCTTCGTGAACTTCTTCCCCTCCCCACACCAATATTCAGGTTTATGTGGAGGGGAAGGACTATGGTTGCATGTGTGCAAATTTGCATGTGTGTAGGCATACTTGTGTGCAGGTAAACAAGCACATGCACGTGGAGATCTGAAGTTGATATCAGGAATCATCGTCAACCTTTCTTTCATCTTATTCTTTCAAAAGAGGTTAGCTAATTAAACTGAGAGCTCATTAATAAGACTAATAAAACTAATCTGGCCAGCCAGCTTGCTCTGAGGATTACCAGTCTCTGCCTTCTGGAGTCCTTTAATTGAAACATTTCCTCAGTCTTGTGGAATTATGGTTTTAGAGCACAGATAATGTAACATGGTAATTCTATTTTTTTCAGAGTGCAATGACTTGTTGCACATTTTGAATGAATATATACAAATTAAAAGAACTCAGATATATATATTATTTGAGGATTGTTTGCAATCTGTAGATTATCAAAGTGTACCACAGGTGCTGCAAAGAGAATTCAAGATTATATAAATTCTTTATAGACCAGGTCTTTTATTCCATTTTCAAATATAATTAATCCTGTCAAGACAGAGCTGACCTGAGTCAGATCTTACCACTATAGGGGAAATTTTTTAATTAGATAAGTACACACTTGCATTTATGTACTGATGTATGTATTTGAATGTAATGAGAAAATGCCATCTATCATAAACCTTGTGCAGTAGCAAAGTGATAGTTGACAGCTCATTACCTCTAGAATTCAGTCTTACAATACCAGAGTCAGCCACAATCTATATGTTTATGAATGCATGTGTTTCAGCTATTGCCCTAGTTTCTCAAAATCAAGAAATTTTAAAGGAGCCCACAGAGCCTCAGATAAATGCATCCTGTACCTAGATTAATTAATAAAACACAGCAGAACAGAGTGGGTGGATGTCGGAGTCACTTAGACATAAGTTAAAGTTCTACGACTGCTCTGTACAACTTTGAGTAAAATAAAACTTATTTCCTCATTTCTTCCCACAGACTTCACTAATTCTTGCTCATCCTTCAGCTAAAGTGACCTCCTTTGAAGTCTTCATGATTTCAAGGAGGAACTCTTGACATCTCTCCCACCCTCCATTCCCCATTGCCTCAACAGTAACTTTAACTTCTCAAGTCAATGAAAGGACCTATTTGTCCTCCAGGCACTAAGGCATAGGTGTGATACATTGGGGGAGCTCTCTTCTTTTGCTCAAACACCACATTCACTGCATCAAAGTCTGCCAGCAGTGCTTCTTAAGTAAACCCCAATATCACCACTTCTGTCCCTTCCCACCAACAATGTGATCCCAGCACCAAGGCCTGGGCCTTCACAGCCTTTCTGCTTTAACTCAAACATCTGCTTTGAGTCTGACAGTTGGAGTTAACACTTAAAATAAAAGCTGGATTTGACTTGCCTGCTCAAAATTCTCCAAAACCTTGGTCAACTCAGTCAGGGGCAAAATGTTCAGATGTTATGTGTTCTGGATGCTGCTGAGCTCTCAACTAGGTTTGCCCAAGTATGCCCTCACTTCTACACAGTAGCTTGGCTGTTGTCACTCCCACAAACATGTCTATACACAGGCTGACCGCAGACCATGTACACTTAGAGTTCCTTCCAGCCTCCCTTCAGACCTCCACGCAGTCATATCTCCCCAGAGTGCTCCCTCAGAACAACTCTAGCCCTCAACCCTGTTTCCTATTATATTCTTGCTTTTCCTTAACTCTAACTATCCATCTATGTGTCTATAATTATATGTATCCATGAATGAATGGTAAATATCCCAAAAGTAGTGTGTGTGTTTTTTGTTTAATGTCTATATATTCTTTTCAGTAACTTGTACATAGTATGTGCTGATGTATATTGAATCAATGAAATGCTTCTGAATTTCTCATTCATGGTTATTCGAGAGATTCATTTTTGAAACTGTTTCTTCCCCTATACTCATCAACTTCCTTTGTTCTGGGTCTTATCATGTATTTATTTACTTTTCTGTATCTGCCACTGAATTGCTTCATTTTTAGGACCAGAAGACCCTAAGAATCATGTTTATTATGGTATGCTTAGGTTGATCTCAACATCAATTTTACATTAAATGCTTAATAAGCGTTGTCAGAGAGCTGGGGATATATCTCAGTGGTCCTTGCTAAATACCCAGACACAGAGAAGACTCTGACCCTTGTCCTCCAGCTGCTGCTGGACCCTGGCCAGGTGCTCCCAGCACCCTTTGGCTACATCCCAGCTGCAAGGCAGACACTGGCCTTTAATCCAGGTTGGGGATCATAGAGGGAGGCAGGGAGGGTTTGAGAGACAGGGACCCACCCCATACAGGAACACTAGCCCATCTTCTCCAAAGTCTTCTCATCTGAAGTGTCTTCAAGCTGTCAGAAGCTGCAGGGCTCTGCAGGCCTGCATAACAGACATCAAGTCGGGACTTTGCCTGTGACCTGCATCTACTTATGACAGCACAGATGGATGACTGGGGTGCTTGGCCCGCAGGGAATCAACAGACTCAGATGTCACCATGCAAGAATGGGGTCCCAGCCTGTTACTGGTCCCCTTGGCCCAGCTGTGGAACCCACTGGATGGTATTCCTGTTTGAAGATATAAAGTGTGGCCCATTCCCCTCCCCTCCCCCAGGGAGATTGCTGTATGTTGATGGAGACAGCACTTTGTGGCCTCTGCTGAGCAGGAGTGCACCCTTCTGAAGCTCACTGGGCTGCACTAGGCTGCAGACACCGTTGCTCACCTACCTCTTTTGAAGGTATGTGAGTCTGTTAACATGTGTCTAGCTTTTGGTACTGCTGCCATGTGCCCCTCACAGAAGACCCAGAGGGACTCGAACAGACTAAAATACCGACGCCAGGCGCTTAGATCCTTCCAGTAGATGGGTGAGTAGTGAGCCCTGGCCAAGGCTGCACAGCATCCACAGTGGAGGGTCCTGGATCCTGTAGAGTTAAAGGTTGGGAAGTGAATGACAATGCAACTGAAACACATCTGCTTATGGTTCCTTGCCTCCGCTCCGGGTGGAGTCAGTGAGCAAAGGAGCAGAGAGGGCAGGACCTTGGTGAGTGCAGGTGGGGTTGCAGCCCTCAAAGGTGCAATTGCGAATTTTTTCCCTGCCTCGAGGCTGGTGAGTTACCATAGGGAAGCCTTGACTAGCAGGATGGTCAGGCATGAGCCCGGCAGAGAGCGCAGCATCATCCATGACTTTGTTGCAGTCTGGAACAGGGGTCATTCACTTTTCTGATTCTGGAAAGAACAACTGACCACAGACAAATGGGAACAAACACAGCAGTCTGCAGGCTGTACTGACGTGCAAGATACATACAGCTGTGCCAGTCAAGCTTCTGTGAACACTTGTCCCCTTCGCGCTGGGGCTCTTCCCGGCCTCCCGGACCAGCTCCAGCAAGGGCAGCACTGCGGGCTGCTTCCCTGGTGATGGAAGTACTCAGTGTGAGAAAGTTCTTTTGCTGGCTGATCCCTCACACACATGGGTTATTAACAGGCAGTCAGCTTTCAATAGAACCTTGTGCAGAGCCTTGTCCCTTTTGCCTGTTTTTGCTTGTTTGTTTGTTTTTGGTGTGTGTATGTGTGTGTGTGTGTGTGTGTGTGTGTGTGTGTGTGTGTGTGTGTGTTTATTTACAAATCCTTTTCTTTGTTTCTCCTTGCAACAGGGAATGAGTTTCTAGATCTGAGTTCAAATCCCCTCTCCCAAGACAGGCAGGGTAGTGTAGTGTGTGACACAATTTCAGGAGAATGAGGCAGGAGGAAGCATAGCAAAGCTCCCATGTGAGTATTTGACCATCCTGGGATCTTACTAAAGTATTCACTCAGAAAAAAAGATAGTAGGTTTTTTTTTTAAAATTATTCTTTGGAGAGACAGGTCAAAATCAGGCACTCTTGCCCATATATAAGGTGGCATGACTAAAAAGTCATAAGACAACTTTCAGAAGTCAGTTTCCTTCTACAAGATGGATTTCCAGAGGTGAAACATAGGTCATCGTGGCAAATAAGCACCTTACCTGCTAAAGAATCACACCAACTGCAGGAATCAGTTTAGTGGGACAGTGTGTACCAAGAAGGGTAGAGCTCTGGGATCGATTCTCAGTTACCTTCTCCTTGTGAAATCTTTGAGAAATGAGTCACAGATTTTCTAAGTTATTTTTGTCTTTTTTTTTTTATTAAAAATGTAATTATACATTTAAAAATTTTTTTACCAGTTCCCTCCCTCTCCCCTCCCCCCCCCCGAACCCCTTCCTCCCCCTCCTCTCCCTCCCCATCCCCCAGTGCCTCCCCCTCAATTCCCAGAGAGTCCTTTATTGTGTACGCCTGACTCTCCACTGGGTCCTCCTCCGATGACATATAAGGACCCAGTGGCATTTCCATAAGCCCTTTCTCTTGTTCCCCTAAGCATAGGAGCACTACTATGGCTCTAACAGTTTTATTTTTATGGAGAAGGAGGAAGTGTCCCCCCATGCTGGCCATTGAAGTGGGGCCAAAACAAAACAAGACTCAGG
This sequence comes from Typhlomys cinereus, assembly GCA_023101885.1. Lineage (NCBI taxonomy): Eukaryota > Metazoa > Chordata > Mammalia > Rodentia > Platacanthomyidae > Typhlomys > Typhlomys cinereus. The sequence continues at coordinate 73,191 of JALPQD010000984.1, forward strand.
ATTTGCTTACAAGGCTGCTTTAAAGCCCACCATTCCTCCCTGCTGAATCTTTGAAATTGGGGTGGGGTGGTGTGGGTGTTGGTTTACTGCACAGAATTGAAGGGCTTAGGCCAGTGGGCCACACTCAGGATGTTGAAGGGCAGGATGGAAAGAGGGAACATTAGGAAGTGTCAGGCAGGGGAAGAAGCCTCTCCCTTTGATGTCTGTTTGAAGTGCCTTGTCAACTGAGATTTAAAGTGAAGGAGTCCAGCACTTGGTAGTATTTGCTGGGAAATTTGAACAAATGTAGAGAATATCGCTTCCTTTAAAATAAACTTTGTTTTAATTGTGTGTGTGTGTATATCAGAAAGCACTGTGTGTCTCTGTTGAAGACCAAGGGTGACTGTAGGAATCATCCTGGATTGCTTCTTCCTCCTTTTTGCTTTGCTCTGGGATTTTCCAGACTCCTCCCACCAAGGTGAGAAGTGCAGGCCTCAGCCCTTTGTGCCTGGCATTTTTAGCCAACTTTTAGATGATTAATGTATATGGCCTTACTCCTTTTCCAGATACAAACTTGGAAGCTCCTTGGATTCTGTTGACTAACTGTTCTGTGAAAATCTAGGTCTGGACAACGTCTGCTCCAGGAACTAGAAATGGTGAGTAGCAGCGCTCAATTCCTGAATAGGTCAATGAAGATCTAATCATGTATGTGTGCAAAAGATCCTGTCTTCTCTCTCTCATTGTCTGTGCCAGTCTTTCTCTCTCATTGTCTGTGCCAATATGGGACTGTCACCTGGATGTACAAATCTTGTCAGGTGATCACCCCTGTTTGTTTCTGCTACTGTAACTTTTCCATCTCTGCCTGGTGACCCTCTTCTGTATGGTGCCTTTCACTCAGTTCTGGCTCAATTCCCACTTTAGAGCTTGATGACTTTCATTAGACACTTTCTTTATCTGAGCTATTTCACTAATTTAAGTATGTATGTTTTGTGTATGTATTTGTGTGTGTATATGTTTTTGTGTTATGTGTATTTTTGTTTGTGTGTATATGTGTATGTTGTGTGTGTGAGTGTGTGTTTGTTTGGTAATAGGATGGAACTTGTAGTTTCTCGCATGCTAGCGTGACTGTTTTCTTTAGAGATGAAAAATATTTAACTCATATTGTCCTTGAACCTATGATCCTTATGTCTTGTTTTTCATTTACCTGTGATTACAAGCCTGTTCCATCAGAGCTGGCTTTGGTCCTTTTTCATCCCGCTAAAGAGAAGAGTCCAGGGCAGTGACCATCACATGAATTTCTTACTTAGTTTCCCACATCCTCCTGCAGGTGCTTCCTGGCAGCAGGTCTGGAATTTTTTTTTTTATTAAAAATTTAATTTCATTTAAAATTTTTTACCAGTTCCTCCCTCCCCCCCTCCCCTCCCCCAGTGCTCCCCCCCAATTCCCAGAGAGTCCTTTCTTTTGTGTCGCCTAACTCTCCACTGGGTCCTCCTCTCCGATACATATAAGGACCCAGTGGCATTTCCTAACCCTTCTCTTGTTCCCCTTAAGCATAAGATACTACTATGGCTGTCAATCCCTTGCCTCCAGGGGTTCGGTGCCCTTACAGATGCTAGACTTATGAGGGCAACAGTGCGCTGGACATTGCGCAGGCATGCAAAGTCCATTATGATTGCTTTGGCCCCAACTATTGTTGAGAATCTTGCAAATCGTTGCTCCTCCCATCCTTTTGCTCTTACAATCTTACCGCCCCCTCTTCCGCAAATGTCCCTGAGCTCCAGGATGGGGAGAGATTAGGCTGTCCTAGTTCTGTGATTGATTATAGAGTCTCTGAAGTTCTGGATTGTGGTTTGTTGATTTTCTTTTGCAGTTTTGCTGCTCCTGCAATCCCTTCACTCCTTCTGCTGGGCACTGTATGTCACCCCTGCAGACCTTGATGGAGGCCTATTTTCTCTGCTGTAATGGTTCCTCTCTCCTTGTTTCTGGATGTGGCCCTCCTAACCCATCTCTCTTTTTCATATCATCCTCCAATTACGTGTTACATAGGTTTTACTTTTGAGTGTACCAATGTGGGCTGGGCTGGTTGAGTTTGGTACTAGGAGCCACCTATTAGGGATACATACGGCGCTTAATTTTCTGGGTTGGGTACTTCACTTAATATAATTTTTCTAATGACATCCATTTCCGCAATTCCAGTAATTCTCATTTTTGATGGCTGAGTAGTACTCCCATTGTATAGATGTACCACAGTTTCCTTATCCACTCGTCAACTGTTGGACATTTGGTGATTCCATGACTTTCTATTGTAAACAGTGCTGCTATGAACATGGTCGGCTTGTGCTATCGAGGTGAACCTTGCTGTATGGGGGTTATTCCCAAAAGTGGATAGCAGGGTCATATGGCATTTCAATCTTTAATTTCTTTAAGAATCTCCAGACGGCTCGCCAGAGTGGCTGTATGACCTGCATTCCCACCAGCAATGTAGGAGAGTTCCCTCTCTCTCCACATCCTCTCCAGCATTTGTGTTGTTTGTATTGTGGATTTTTGCCATCCTGACCGGGGTGAATGATATCTCAGGGAAGTTTTGATTTGCATTTCCCTGATGCGAAGAAGTGGAGCAATTTTTTAAGATATTGTTAGACATTTTAATTTCATCCCTGGTAAAGTTTCTTTGAAGTTCCAGGGCCCATTTTTTAATTGGGCCATGTTTTCCTTGGTGTTTAGTTTTCTAAGTTCTTTGTGCACTCTGGACAATAGAGCTCTATCAGTATGTGGTTAGTGAAGATTTTCTCCCATTCTGTGGGTTGCCTTTGAGCTCGTGTACAATCTCTTTATCTGAACAGAAGCTCTTTAATTTCACAAGATCCCACTGTTGAGAGTTGGTAGCAGTGACTGTGCCATTGGATTGTCTGTTTCAGGAAGTGTTCTAACCATTTCCAGGTTGGGGACCATAGAGGGAGGCAGGGAGGGATTTGAGAGACAGAGACCCACCCCATACAGGAACAGTAGCCCATCTTCTCCAAAGTCTTCTCATCTGAAGTGTCTTCAAGCTGTCGGGAGCTGCAGAGCTCTGCAGGCCTGCGTGATAGACATCAGGTCGGGACTGACCCGCATCTACTTATGACAGCACATATGGATGAGTGGGGTGCTTGGCCCACAGGGAATCAATAGACTCAGATATCACCATGCAAGGATGGAGTCCCAACCTGTTACTGGTCCCCTTGGCATAGCTGTGGAACCCACTGTATGGTATTCCTGGTTGAAGATATAAAGGTGTGGCCCATTCCCCTCCCCGTGGTATCTGCTGAGCAGGAGTGCACCCTTCTGAAGCTCACTAGGCGCACTGGGCTGCAGACACCGTTGCTCACCTACCTCTTTTGAAGGTATGTGAGTCTGTTAACATGTGTCTAGCTTTTGGTAATGCTGCCCTGTGCCCCTCACAGAAGACCCAGAGGGACTCGAATAGACTAAAACACCGAGGCCAGGGGCTTGGATCTTACCAGTAGGTGGGCAGGTAGTGAGCCCTGGCCAAGGTTGCACAGCATCCACAGTGGAGGGTCCTGGATCCTGTAGAGTTAAAGGCTGGGAAGTGAATGACAGTGCAGCTGAACACGTCTGCTTCTGGTTCCTTGCCTCCACTCCGGATGGAGTCAGTGAGCAAAGGAGCAGAGAGGGCAGGACCTTGGTGAGTGCAGGTGGGGTTGCAGCCTTCAAAGGTGCAATTGTGAAGTTTTTCCCAGCCTCGGGGCTGGTGAGTTACCATAGGGAAGCCTTGACTGGCAGTATGGTCAGGCATGAGCCCCGGCAGAGAGCGCAGCATCATCCATGACTTTGTTGCAGTCTGGAACAGGGGTCATTCACTTTTCTGATTCTGGAAGAACAACTGACCACAGACAAATGGGAACAGACACTGCAGTCTGCAGGCTGCACTGACATGCAAGATACATAGAGCTGTGCCAGTCAAGCTTCTGTGAACACTTGTCCCATCCCCGCTGGGGCTCTTCCCGGCCTCCCCGACCAGCTCCAGCAAGGGCAACACTGCGGGCCGCTTCCCTGGTGGTGGAAGTACTCAGTGTGAGAAAGTTCTTTTGCTGGCTGATCCCTCACACACATGGGTTATTAACAGGCAGTGAGCTTTCAGTAGAACCTTGTGCAGAGCCTTGTCCCTTTTGCCTGTTTTTTGTTTGTTTGTTTGTTTGTTTGTTTGTGTGTGTGTGTGTGTGTGTGTGTTTGTGTTTATTTACATATTCCTTTCTTTGCTTCTCCTTGCAACAGGGAATGAGTTCTAGATCTGAGTTCAAATCTCCTCTCCCAAGTCAGGCAGGGTAGTGTAGTGTGGTGACAGATGATTTCAGGAGAATGAGGCAGGAGGAAGCATAGCAAGGCTCCTATGTGAGTATTTGACAGTCCTGGGATCTTACTAAAGTATTCACTTAGAAAAAAAGATAAGCAGGTTTTTTAAAAAATATTCTTTGGAGAGACAGGTAGAATCGGGCACTTGCCCATATATAAGGTGGCATGGCCTAAAAAGTCAGAAGACAACTTTCAGAAGTCAGTTTCCTTCTACCAGATGGATTTCCAGAGGTGAAACATAGGTCATCATGTGTGCGAATAAGCACCTTACCTGCTAAAGAATCACACCAACTGCAGGAATCAGTTTAATGGGACAGTGTGTACCAAGAAGGGTAAGGCCTGGGATCGATTCTCAGTTACCTTCTCCTTGTGAAATCTGAGAGAAGTGAGTCACAGGTTTTCTAACCATTTATTTTTATGGAGAAGGAGGAAGTGTCCCCCCATGCTGGCCATTGAAGTGGGGCCATAACAAAACAAGACTCAGGATTTGCTTACAATGCTGTTTAAAGCCCACCATTCCTCCCTACTGAATCCCTGAAATTGGGGTGGGTGTGGTGTGGGTGTTGGCTCACTGCACAGAATTGAAGGCTTAGGCCAATGGGCCACACTCAGGATGTTGAAGGGCAGGATGGAAAGAGGGAACATTAGAAAGTGTCAGGCAGGGCAAAGATCCTCTCTCTCTAATGTCTGCTTGAAGTGCCTTGTCAACTGAGATTTAAAGTGAAGGAGTCCAGCACTTGGTAGTATTTGCTGGGAAATTTGAACAAATGTAGAGAATATCCCTTCCTTTAAAATAAACTTTATTTGTTTTAATTGTGTGTGTGTGTATCAGAAATCACCGTGTGTCTCTGTTGAGGACCAAGGGTGACTGTAGGAATCATCCTGGATTGCTTCTACCTCCTTTTTGCTTTGCTCTGGGATTTTCCAGACTCCACCCACCAAGGTGAGAAGTGCAGCCTCAGCCCTTTGTGCCTGGCATTTTTAACCAACTTTTAGATGATGAATGTATATGGCCTTACTCCTTTTCCAGATACAAACTTGGAAGCTCCTTGGATTCTGTTGATTAACTGTTCTGTGAAAATCCAGATCTGGACATCGCCTGCTCTAGGAACCAGAAATGGTGAGTAGCAGTGCTCAATTCCTGAATAGGTCAATGAAGATCTAATCCTGTATGTGTGCAAAAGATGCTGTCTTTTCTCTCTCATTGTCTGTGCCAATATGGGACTGTCACCTGGACGTACAAATCTTGTCAGGTGATCACCCCTGTTTGTTTCTACTACTGTAACTTTTCCATCTCTGCCTGGTGACCCTCAGCTGTCACAACCTCTTCTGTATGGTGCCTTTCACTCAGTTCTGGCTCAATTCCCACTTTATAGCTTGATGACTTTCATTAGACACTTTCTTTATCTGAGCTATTTCACTAATTTAAGTATGTATGTTTTTGTGTATGTATTTGTGTGTGTGTATGTTTTTGTGTTATGTGTATTTTTGTTTGAGTGTGTGTATATGTGTATGTTGTGTGTGTGAGTGTGTGTTTGTTTGGTAATAGGATGGAACTTGTAGTTCCTCACAGTCTAGGTTGACTGTTTTCTTTAGAGATGAAAAATATTTAAGTCATGTTGTCCTTGAACCTATGATCCTTATGTCTTGCTTTTCATTTACCTGTGATTACAAGCCTGTCCCATCAGAGCTGGCTTTGTCCTTTTTCATCCCACTAACGAGAAGAGTCCAGGGCAGTGACCATCACATGAATGGTCTTACTTAGTTTCCCACATCTTCCTGCAGGTGCTTCCTGGCAGCAGGTCTGGAGGTATCAGAGATGTGCCGAAGCACTGAATGTTGCCTTGTTGTCTTGTACCAAGTGAAAGTCCTTGTAGCGTGAGTGGATCTTAGATACACAGAGAAGATATACTTGACTTTAGATATGGAGAAGCTGTAGAAGACAGAAGGAGATGCAGCAACAGCATAGACAGACCATCAGGCTTTGGGGGAAATAGCCCATAGACCTGTAATAGGAGCTGCAAATTGATTGAGTTTGCTCCTTCATTTCCCCTCTAATGTAGGGAAGATAATAGGCTGTAGTATCAGTGCTTTTTTTGGGAGATGCCACACATAACCCTGTATTCCAGTGTTATAGTTAGGCACAGGTGTCAATTTGATGGTTGAAGGTTTGAGCTCTGGGCACCTTTGTAGAGAATTAGTAGTTGAGTTGAGTCCAAAGCAAACCTGAGGAGATTGTCTAGCTTATGGGGAAGGCCCAGCCCATGGTGGCTGTGATTAGGCCCTGGAATAAAATGCAGAGAGCTGGTTGAGGGAGTTGGCATTCTTGTGTGTACTTGGCCAGACATGCTGGTCTGACAAGTGAGGTCCCTGTCTCAGCTCGTATATGGAGATGGTGTGGCCAGTTCCCTCGGCCCCAGTGTTGGTGTGAGATCTCCTGCAATGTTGGTCAAGGAACTGTGTAACTAGTCTCTCATAAGGGAACAAACCCCTTGTTCCCTTAAGCCATTTGATGGTGATTTATCAGCAACCATGCAGGCGAACTGCAACAGAATTTGGGACCCGGAAAGTGTGGTGTTGCTGATGAATCTGGCTGTGTGGATTTGGTTGATTCTGGAAGATTTTGGAAAGAATGAAATGTTTGAAGACCTGGAGTTTATGAATTATAAATACCATTCTGCAGAGTTTGATGGGCTATTTGTATAATGAAAATGCTGAGAGAGTTATGGATTGTTTGGGCCCAGTTTGTAAGGAAGAAAACAAGAACTTTGATGAAGTGGAATTTAAAGAAGTAGAATTGATAGAGAGCTGTTTTTGCAGCCTTGAAGTGTTGGATAAGGAAAGAGCAGGCAGCAGAGTAGCTGCGCTGTTGGAGTTATGAGTATCATTGAGAGAAAACCTAGTGCTTTGCATTGGGATTGTGATACACAAAACCACTGTCTTTCCACCCCATATAGGAGTTCAGTGATTGATCAAAGTAATACCATAATACCATTCCACACTCTGGCTTGAGAAGCCAGTGAATCTGTTAGACCTACTTGCAGGAGTCTTGGTGAGGCTATTTACAGGGGTATGGAAGACGATGATTGATGGCTTCATGGAGGTTGCCTAGATGGAAATTGCCAATTAACTTTCCTCAGCCATGTGTACCCTTAGGCCCCTCTAAAACTTTATAACCTGAGGTCGTGGGCAATTAGGCAGGAATCATGTACTAATGGCCAGGAGGTCCTTCAAGCTAGGTCTGAGCCCCAGTTGAGAATCCAATGACTTTTTCCTCCTTGTCCTTTTAGGCAAATGTCCTGTACTACTATCTTCTAGTTTTGTAGTTTTAAGAAGTAACCCTAAGCTATCTGAGGTTTACAGGTTGCAATTTACATAATTTATCATTTTTCTTAATGTTTTTATTTATTTGAGAGAGATATTGATACTATTCCTTTCAAGACAAAAGACCATCATAGAGCAGTGAACAGAAAAATGTAAGAGGAAGAGAACAGGAAAAAGTGTCAGGAAATGTCACATTGTAGTCACAGTATATAGAGGCCAGGCGGCTTCTTCATACCAAACAAGAATGCGCTTGTATAAGACTGGTCAGGCCAACAGTGCAGCTGTGGAGAAGAGAGATATGTGCCCCGTGTTCTGTGTACAGTGAGCAGAGGACAGCTTTCAGAGGCAGTTCTCCTTCTGTCATGTGGTTCCAAGAATGAAAGGCAGTTCCCCAATTTCACTCTAGGCACCTTTATCCATTGAGCCATTCCTTAGGCCCTGGACTCTCAAAGTGTTTAATTAGCCTTCTCTGATGACTAAGGGTGTGGAGCATTTTTACTTGTTTGATAGGCATGTGGATTTGCTCTGTTCTGAGCTTTATTTGAGTTATTTCTTTTGTTGAAAGTTACATTATTGTGTTCTTTGTCTATTCTAGACATTATTCTGTGTGATGTACAGCTGGCAAACTTTCTTTCAGTTCTGTCTCTCCACTGTCTGATAGGTTCTTTTGCTGTAGAAAAGCTCTTTACTTACATCAGATCCCATTTATTGATTGTTGGTTTTCCTTTCTGTGCTACCAGATCCCATTCCCCCAATCCTTATTTAGCCCATTTGTTGAAGCATATGGTTTTTCTAGCATTTTTAGGATATTCAATCCCTTTTGTCAAGACCCTTTTGTCAAGGCCCTTGTTCTTAGAACTAGAAGAAGTGGTCACCAATGAAATGCACATAGAGTAAGGAATGTCCAGTCAGGCCTGCTGAAAGAAACAGATGGACTGTCACAATCATGGGTGTCCTTGGTAAAAAGCATTATGGGAAGTCCCTTCCTCACTTGATAGGAGGCACTGGAGAGGGGGTCTCTGAGACCACACCACATGAAGGACTTTTGATGTTCAGACAGAATGTTTGTTCTCTGTCTCTGTGCTCAATAGTTTGTTTCTGGACTATTCATAATGAATGTGGAGTAGTATTTGGGGGGGACCTGAAGCCACCTGTGTCCTTACCTTGTTTGGGTGGTAGACAGTAGATGTAGAATTCCAGGGTTTTGATGGGAGACCTCATCTCATCTTGCTGCCTTTCACTACACAAGTCTTTCTTCATGACATTTTAAGGTGAAATAGGGAAAAAGGAGAAGGGTTCAGCTTTTTAGTCATCTCACCTGTATTCCTGGCATGGACACACACTACTTCCTCAATCAGTTTAAAATGGAGGAAGGTTTGTAAGTTACAGTGAAAACTTGGCCATTAAATTAGTTCAGGTACAAAATGCAGTTGCTGTGTTTCTGTCTCAAATTAATGTGAACTGAATATATAAATTTCATTGGTTTGACTAATGCAGGACGTTAGGTTTCCAGTCTTCTCTTTGTGGGATCTTGGGAAGCTTAGGCCCTTGCTTGAGACTCAATCTGTCCTTTTGCACAATGGAACATTGTAGTTTTGTTGGTGTAGTGGAGCCAAGATAAGGCAGGAATAAGCATTTGGAGTGGTGAGAAGTGACATAAACAAAAAGCCCACCAGCTGCCTCTGTGCACCCTTTAAATGTAGGACACTTTGTGGCATGCAGCTTTGGAGGTTTACTACATAATTTCCTTTTTTTTTTTTTTTTTTGTAAACCTTGGCCCATATATGACATTGTCTTGGCCATGAAAACATCCTAATAGGACTTTATGGCTTATAGGTATCTCACTGGGTTCCTTTCTATATGTTAAAAATTTGTTTTTCTGAAAACTAGTGTCTGGAATACACTTGGTTGTAGATAAACTTTGTTAATGTGATTAAAGCCTCTTAATTTTTACATTGTTCTATCTAAACAGTACTTGAAGGTAGATTCCTGTAGTCTCAAGTCTGGGAATGATTGCAGGAAAATTAGAAGGTATTTTTCTTTCTCCTGGGGAAGAAATCAGATATGTTGTTTATGACATTGGCATGCCACACACATACAGAATAAGTGAATTTCCATTTGCTGTTGCCAAAGATGAGGACATAGATTCAAGATGTGTTATTACAGGGGTCGGTATCATTTGAGGACATAGCTGTGGACTTCACCTGGGAAGAGTGGCCGTACCTGGATGCTGCTCAGAGGACCCTTTATATGGACGTGATGCTGGAGAACTACAACAGCCTGATGTGTCTGGGTGAGTCTAAGTCTCCTATAACTTTAAGTTCCAATTATTTTCTTCTGAACTAAGTATAGGAATTATTCCAATCTTTGTTTTCTTAATAACGTTCTTTATTTTCTTTTTGTTGTGTGTGCCTTCTCCTGGGTGAAGTTTTGTGTCTGCAAGTCCCAGGTGAGAATGTGAGGTGTTATCCTATTTTCTGCCCTTTCTTGGGTGGCGTTTCTTCTTTGCTCTCTTGTAGGTCAGGCCTTCTGGCTCTGAAGTTTCTGTGGGATTCTCTCTATGCCTTCAGTCTCATCAGCCCATTGGGTTTTCAGATATGTGCTTCTTTATTAAGAGAATTTTATGGTTTTAGTGCATTGAATCTCCTGTATGCACCCTTGTGTGGTCTGCAATCTTCTGAGTATACCATCTGCACTCCACTCTACCCTGTGCCCAAGCGTCATTGATAACTTTTAGTAGTGCATCTCCAATGAGAAATTTTTCTCGTACATTTACATAATACATTCATTTATGGAGAACATAATAGTTGTACAATGCACATATTTCATGGGTAATTATTCGGTGCAGTGTGTCAGCACAGGCATTACTGGTTTGTATTTAGAGCATGGAGAGTCTCAGCTATTTTTTAATTTTCAATGCATTGTTGTCAACCATCTGCTTAGTATTTCACTATAGAACCTAACAAGCTGTTCAGTACTTCCTTGTGCACCCCATTGTATGCCACACATCCTCCCGTCAACCTTTTCTTCCCCATTACTTACTCTATGTTTTCGAGATCACTGTTTTATTCTCTGTTTTGAAGTCAACTTTACCTTGCAGTTAGTTTGAGAGCACTCAGGAGTCTTCTTTCTGTGAGTGATTTCACTAATTTCTTCGACCTTTGGGAGTCAGCATAGATGGTAGAAGTATCTCGTGTTCACAGATATGGAAGGAGAGGATGTTAAAAGAAACATTCCTTCTTTTCCTGCTTGGTGAATAAATGAGATTACCAGGGCTATTAGACAGCAAAGGTGGGTCTCAGATGTTTGTGTAAGTTAAACACTTTTATTTAACTTTTTTAATCTGCTGCATATAAAGTCACAAATATGCATCTTTCCACTATCTGTGAATATCCATGTTTCTCAGCCAAATTTCTTTAAATTTTCTTTTATTTTCCCTAGTTGTTAATAATACCTGCTTCCCTTCTTTGCCCTTCCCTTCCTCATCCTATGCTCTCTCCCTCTTTTCTTTTTTCCTTCTCCTCCCTTCATCGAGACATCCCATTCCCTCTTACCCTCCTGTCCATCTGCTTCTGTGATTCTTGGGGTTCACTGGTGGATGTTCAGATTTCTGTGTACTCTCAGGGAAGTCCCACTGATACAGGCACTCCTTTTCACATGTCTAGCCTTAAACCATAAGTTTCCTACTGCTTGAAATTATTCTTCTGAGATCCGTGCTTGCCTATAGGGAATGTTGATTTGTCAGCCATTATGCAGGTCTGGTTGTGACAAGTCTAATTACAGTCAGTGTCTGGATGCAGCAGCCTCCTTGACTGAAATGTCTTGTTCAGTGGTGGGCTCTTACATTCTTACCATCATCCTCTTCTGAATGTTTCTCTGAGCGTTATTATGGGGAGAGATTTGGCTGGCCTGTTTCCAAATGAACATTACAGGGTCACACATACTGTAATTCTGGTTGGATGTTGTTGTCTATTTCACTGTTTTTCCACTTCATCCTGTCTGGGTGTTGAGATTCCTGTCCTTTCCATAGATTAAAAAAAAAAAAACCTTTGGAAAAAGTCCTATATTTAAGAAAAGGCTTAAAAGAGAGTGATGAACGGGAAAAGAACGGGTTGGCCTCTAGGTAACCACCCACCTTCATACTAACCCCTATGCCCCTCCTCCCTATGACAGGAAACACATGAGCAGCACTGTAAATCACTGTAAACAACAGTGGGTGGGGAGGAAACTTCCAGTGGACAGGATCAGATGTCTCAATACCAAGGGTTTTGTTAACAGTGGCCTTATTTATCTATTGAACTGTGTTCCTTTGTCTCTATTCTCTTGGGATCTTCTTTCCCCTACGCTCCACATTATGATCCATCTCACTTATAATGTATATTATACAGATTTCTCCTTGAGTATATCATTATGAGGGTTTATTACTAGGTTTCATTTATAAGGGAGAACACAAGACCTCTATCTTTCTATTTTTGCATGCTTATTTCTAACTTGCATTCTGCTGAACTTATGTATTAGTTTCAAAATTTCCTGTTGTAGTTTTTAGGATGACTCAGGTATACGATCATGTCATCTACAAATAGAATTATCCTGACTTCTTCCTTTCTGATTTGAATCCCCTTTAATCTCCCTCTTTTGTCTTATGGCTCCAGCTAAGACTTCAAGTACAATATTGAATAGAAGTGATGAAAGCAGATAGCTCCTAATGGAAGGGGAATGCTTCACGTTTTCCCCTCTTGCTGTTGGCTTGTTTTATGCAGCTTTTATTATGTTGATATAAATTCTTTCCATTCTAATTGCCTCTAGGATTTTGATCATAAAAGGATGTTGGATCTTGTCAAATGCTTTTTCTGCATCTATGGAGAATATTATGTGGTCTTGGACTTTGGATTGGTTTATATGAAGAATTATTTATTGATTTGCATATGTTGAACAAACCTTGTGTGGCTGGGAGAAAATTTACTTGATCTCATATCTTCTGATATGTTTTTAAATCTGATTTGCTAAGATTTTGTTGAGAATCTTTTCATCTGTATTTATCAGTGTTTTCCTTTTTTAAATGTATCTTTATTAAGCTTTGGGATTAATATAATATTAGCTTCATTGGATTTGGAAATGTTTCATCCTTTGTTATTTCATGGAATAGGTTAAGGAGTAGTGGGGTTAGTTGTTCTCTAAATGTCTGGTAGAATTCTGTGCTAAATTCCTCTTGTCCAGGACATTTTGTGGTGGGAAGATTCGGGATTTCATCATCAATTTCCTCATTTGTTACAGGACTACTTAAATAATTCAAAACCAGCTTTTCCTGTTTGATTCTTTATATCATTTTTCTTATCTCACTTTCAGATATTTCTCCCCTGATTTTGCTAATCTCCTGTAGTTTTCTGCTGTTGGGATTGGATGCTCTAAAGCTTTAAGCTGCATTGCTAAGTTATTCACTTGTGACATTTCCATTTTTTTTGATATAGGCATTAAGAGCTATAAACTTACCTCTTAGGATAGCTTTCATTGTGTTTCAGATTTTGATATGTTATATTTTCATTAATGTTGTCTTCTAGGAATCTTGAATTTCCCTTTTGATTTCTTTGATCCAAGTTCTCATTCAGCATCATAGTGTTTATTTTCCAAGGGTTAGTGTATTTTCTGCTGTTTGTTGTGTAGTAGATATCAAACTTTAGACCGTGGTGGTCTAACAGAGTGCAGGCTATAATTTCAACTTTCCTATATGTGTGAAGATTCGTTTTGTGGCCCAATATGTGGTCTATTTTGGAGAAAATTCCATAGGCTGCTGAAAAAAATGTGTATTCCTTAGTGCTTGGATGAAAGTTTTGATAGAGATACATAAGGTCCTTTTTAGTAATGGTTTTATTTAGTTCCAATGTGTCTCATTGTGTTTTTGGCCTGTTGATCTATCCCATATTGAGAATGCAGTATTGAAATCCCCAAGTATTATCATTTTGGAAATGATTTCTTGTTTTAGACTTGTAGCATTTGCTTAATGATATGTTCAGTATTGTGAAGTCTTCCTGGTGGATTGTTCCTGTAACTAAAATGTAGTATCCTTCTGCATCTCTTATGATTTCCTTTGGTTTGAAGTCCACTTTATCACATAGCATAATTGCTAACCCTGCCTGTTTCCTGGTTCCATTAGCTTGCAGAATTTTTGACCACCCTTTAATTTTAGAATGTGCCTATCTTTTGTGGTGCTATGTGTTTTCTGAAGGCAACAGATGGATAGGTTTTGATTTCTAATCCATGTTTGTAACCTGTGTCTTCTGACTGATGAATTAATTCATTGACATTTAGTGTTATCATGCAGAAATTACTTTTAATTCTTGACGTTTTTTGTGTCTAGTTTCTTTTGTAAGTGTATTATGTAGCTTGTAGCATGTGCTGTTGTTATACTTCCCTTCTCCCCTTCTGGATGTGCTTGATCTTTACTTCAAGCTTAAGTATCTTTAATAGCATTTTTTGAAGGCCTGGTTTGATGGTATGTAAGCCTTCAAGTTCTCTTTGTGGTAGAAAATTTTTCTTTCACCCTCGATCATGACTGATAGTTTTGCTGGCTATGTCAGCCTGAGTTGACATTTGTGCTCATTCAGTCTCTCCAAGCTCTTCTGGCTTTTACCATTTCCATTGAAAAATCATTTGTTATTTTAATAAGTTTACCTTTAAAAGTGATTTTTTTATTGAATCTCTCAGCAAATTGTCTTTGTCTTGTGTGTGTAGTGTTTTGTGTATTATTTGTTTGGAAGGTTTTTTTTTTGGTCATATCTGTTTCGGATGCAGAATGCCTCTTGTATTTGGATGGGCTTCTCTTTCTTTAGATGTGGACAGCTTTCCTTTATAATTTGAAGATTTTCCTCTGGTATGTTATTTTGGGATTCTTATTCTGTTATTCCATGAATGTGCATGTTAGACTTCTTCTTCAAGGTGTCTAAGGCCCAATTTCTAATAAAGGACTGTTTACCTTCATACTGCTTGATTTTTGAGCTCTTTGGCACTCTAGACATTAGTCCTCTATCAGATATGTGGTTACTAATGATTTTTTTCCTATTCTCTGTATTATCCATTGGCTTGGCTAACAGTGTGTTTTTTTACCTACACATATACAGAAAGGTTGAAATAATATTCTCTAACCTATCTGACCACCAGAGAATAAGGCTAGACATCTACAATAAAGCAAATGTCAGAAAATTCACAAATCCTTGGAGATAAACAGGATTATACAAAAGGAGGAATTGGTTCAGACAGAAATCAAAAGAGAAATTCAGTAATTCCTAGAAAGAAATGAACATGAAAATACAACCTATCAAATTGTTAGGATTCAATGAAGGTAGTCCTAAGAGGAATGTTTATATCACTCAGTGTCTATGCCAAAAAAGTGGAAAAAGTAAAGAATTTAACAATCCAATTTAATAGTTTAGAGAGAGAACTATCCAATCCCCAAAATAGTAGAAAGGTAGAAATTAGTAAAATCAGTAAGTTATCAAATTTGATAAAGAAAACAACACAAAGAATCAATCAAAGAAAGTGCTGGTTCTTTGAAAAATCAACAATTTTGACAAACCTTTCGCCAAATTAACCACAGTCAAGACAGAAAACTCAAATTAATGAAATTAGGGATGAAAATGGCATCATTACAACTGACACCAAAGAAATTCAGAGAATTATAAGGTTATACTTCCAAAGTTTATACCCTATGAAGTTTGGCAATTAGAAAAAAAGAATGAATTTCTTAACATGCACAACTTACCAAAATTGAATCAGAATGATTTTAATTATTTCCACAGTCCTATAACTTGTGATGAGATTAAGTAATTCCAAATCTCCCAACTAAAAAAAGCCCAGGATCAGATGGATTCAGTGCAGATTTTTAACAAATCTTTAACAAAAATTTACACCACTACTTCTTAAATTATTCCATAAAATAGCAAAGGAAGGAACTCTTTCTGATTACTTTTTATGAAGATACAATTGCACTAATCCAAAAACGAAATGAAAATAGAATAAAGAAAAACAGTCCGATCTCATTGATGAACATAGATGCAAAGATCCTTAACAAAATTTTAGTAAACCAGATTCAAAAACATATTAAAAATATCATTCACTATGATCAAGTAGGATTTATTCCAGCCACACAATGTTGGTTTAACATACTCAAGTCAATAATTCTAATCCATCATGTAAGCAAATCCAGGGGAAAAAATCACATATTTTTCTCCATAGATGAAGAAAAATCTTTTCACAAAGTTCAGCAATGTCCTCTAGACAACTGAAATGGAAGCAAAATATGTCTATATATTGAAGTCTATATAGAAGTCTATATCAGGGATCATTCTAAATGGTGAAATTCTTGAAGCATTCCCTCTTTGATCAGGAACTTAGTCAAGGATGTTCATTTTTATTTATAATTGTACTAGAAGTCTTTGATATAGCTATTTGACTAGAGAGGTAAATCAAAGGGATACAGACAAGAAAAAAATGTAAAGTTATCCCTATTTACAGATGATATTATTCTTTATCTGAGAGACCCCCCAAAAATCTACCAGAGTGGCAGGATATAGGGTCAGTGTTCAAAAATTACTGGCTTTCTTACATACTAAGTATGACAAAAGTGAAAAATTTCTAAGAGAAACAATTCCATTTACCAGAACCCTTAAAAAATGTAATACCTTGATATAAATCAAATCAAGGAAGTGAGAGACCTGTATAATGAAAACTTTAAAATCTTAAAGAAAGATATTTACCAAGACACCAAAAGGTGGAAAGTGCTTCCATGCTCCTGGGTTAGTAGAATTAACATAATAAAAATGGCCATCCTAACAAAAGCAATATACAGAGCTAATGCAATGCCATCCAAAATTCTAAGCTAATTCTTCACAGAAATTGATAAAAAAAATCTCAAAACTCACAGCTAAAGTAATCCTGAATCATCAAAAGTATGCTTGATGAATCACTTTTCAGACTTTGATCCATACTATAAATCCATAGTAATAATTACAGCCTGGTACTGGCTCCAAAACTGACACATAGATCAGTGGATAAAAGTGAAAGATTTGGAAATAAGCCCCTACAGATACAGTCATCTGAGTTTTGACTTAGGGGCCCAGAAAAATCTGCAAAAGAGTAATATCTTCAACAAAAATTGCTGGCAAAACTGGGTATCGACATGCAGAAGATTAAAACTGGCTCCTTGTCATCATGCCCAAAAATGAACTAATGGATCAAAGGCCTTCAAATTAGACCAGAAACTATAAAAATCCTAGAAGAAAGACTCTTGAATTTCCTTGAACTGCATGTCCTAGGCCAACACTTTCTAAGCAGGACTCCTCGCAATGCTCAGAAATGGTATCTCATGCAATTTAAAAGCTTTTGTTCACCTGAAGTTATTGTCAACTGAGCACTAACCACTTATCATAGAGAGGACTAATATCTAGATTCGACAAAGAACTAAAAAAAATTAACCACCAAGGATATAAACAGCCCAATTAAAAAGTGGGCCATGGAACTTAAAAGCAATTTTTCCAATAAGAAATTGAAATATCCAAGAAATACCTTAGAAAATGTTCTATCTCCTATCCATCAGGGAAATGCAAATCACAACTACCCTATGGTATCACCTCACACCAATCTGAATGTGGAAAACCCAAAGACAAACAACACATGCTGAAGAGGATGTGGGGAGAAGGGAATCCTCATCCATTGCTGGTGCGCCTGCAGACTTGTACTACCACTGTGTTGATCACTAAGGGCAGTTCCTAAACAATTTAAAAATTGAAGTGATGGGCTGGAGAGATGGCTCAGGGGTTAAGCCTCTGCCTTGGAGGCAGACGGTCCTGAGTTTGGATTCCAGATCCCACCTATATACGCCCAGAGGAAGCGGGGGCGGCCTGCGCTTCTGGTCCTGGTGGGCGGAGCCTGTGAATCCCCAGGCAGAGTAAACAAGGAGGAGGTGGAGGCGGTCCATGGTGGTTCCCGAATTCGCCGTTGGTTCTACATATACACACACACACCTACATACACACACGCACACAGGCACAATTGAATAAATAATAATAAAAAAATTTAAAAAATTGAAATGACGTGATCCTGCTATACCACCGCTGGGAATATTCCCCCCAAATGCTTCATTGTAGTATAGTGATGCATGTACATCCATATTCATTGCAGCAGTATTCCCAATAGCAAAGTCATGGAATCAACTCAGATATGCCACAGTTGATGAATGAATAATGAAAATGTGGCACATATGCATGTTGAATATTACACAGCTATCAAGAAAATGACTTAATGAAATTTTCTTCTAAATGGCTAGAGGTAGAAGAAATCATACTATGTGAAGTATCCCAAGCATAGAAGATCAAATATTGCATGTTCTTCCTTATAAGTCCTCATAATGACACACTCAAGGGAAAATCTTTATTACTCTTTACAATGGTGAAGGATTCAAAATAGTAAAGTAGGGCAGAGGATATCCAGATAAACTGCTACAGCATTTGTTACCAGAGAACTGGAATGTTGCCGATAGATCTGGCTATGTGGATTTCATGGATTCTGAACAGTATTGTTGGAGAAACTGAAATGTTTGAAGTTCTTGAGTCTAGGGATTACAAATATTGTTCTGAACGGTTTAATGGAAATTCTGAGAAAGTTGTGGGTTGTGTAAGCCCAGTTTGTGATGAAGGGAACGAGGCCTTTGGGGAAGTTGAATTTAAAGATGATGGAATGGTTTGCTTGATAGAGGAGAGGTATGTCGGCAGCTCTGAAATGTTGGGTGAGGAAAGGGTAGACAACAGAGTAGCTGATAGTACTAGAAATATTAGCATCTTTGAAGAAAAACATAATTGTTTTGCACTGAAATGGTTGAAGAAATGAATACCACTGTGTTAAGATTCTGTCCAGCATAGAGATTCCTCTTGAGATTCACTGCAAAGAAGCTGAATTAGGTGTGATTCCAGGGATCCTATCTTCACCTGGCGGTTATGGTATAACTTGGCAACATTGTCCACATGGTATTGTTTTAGAGGCATCAAAGATGCAAGAGGGAAGAGGTCATAGATCCCTCCTCAAAGGTTTCAGTGAATGGCAGAAACCCAGTCAGTGTAGCAGGACCCTGCAGAGAGGCCCAAGAAGGCATTTTGTGCTGTGGAGTGAAGCCTGGTTGGCTGTTGAGAAGTGAAGATATCGGAAATGGTAGAGCCATCATGAGATATCTGCCATGAAGCGCTGTATGCATGGAATGTGTACTCAGAACATCTGTGAGTGGAAATTCAGCCTGGTCCAGATAAATGCTGTTTGTGCAACATGGTGGTTGAGGGTTTGAGCTCTGGGCACAATTGTAGAGAATTGGTATTTGAGTTAAGCCCAGAGCAAAACTGCAGGAGATTGTGTAGCTCATGGGGACGGCCTAGCCCGTTGTGGGTGGACCTAGTCCCCAGGTAGGTGAATAAAATGGAAGGAGCTGTTTGAGAAAAGAGGCATCCTTGTGTATACTCAGCTAGGGTAATGGTCTCTCTTAACTGTTGCTGTGAGCATTCAAAGTCAAGCAACTTAAGCGAGAAAGGGAGATTTTTCAATTTATGGTTCCAGAGGGGAGAACCATTCTTTCAGAGGCTACACAGCCGATGGCTGAAGTTGGATGCAAGCTAAGTCACTGCCAACATCCTGGACGCTCAGTGCTGCTCAGTCCACTAGGCCAGTGGGTGAGTGGAGGATTCCTGGAGAGTGTAAGAAGCAGAGAATCTCTCTTCTTAGTTTTCCGTTCTATGGTTCCTTTTATCTGGTCTGCTACTGGGAGGTTCCAATCAGCTCTAGGGTTAGTCTTTGTATTATAAATGCATTGATCTTGATAATCTCCTCAAAGTAGTCTTCTAGTTGATCTTAGTTAATGCCAGGTGTGCTCAAGTCGATATCCAGGATTAAGTATCACAGCTAGACATGCTTGTCTGGCAATTAAGAATTGTCCCTCTCTCATCCATTATGTAGAGATGGTATGGATAGTTCTCTCGGCCCTGGTGTTTGTGTGAGCTCTGTGGTCAAACTAAGAATTGGAACCAGACTATCCTAAGAGAATAAATCCCTTGTTCCCTTAAGACATTTGGTTGTGATTTCATCAGCAACAATGTAAATGAACCAATAAAACAATCATGAAAGATTTGAAGTAGGAAAAGAAAAGAAAATAATATGAAATAAAGCATAACATTTTAAGACTTCGTTAAAAAAAAAGATTTGAAGTAAGAAGGTAGGGCAATGAAAGGCCCAAAGTGAGTGAAGATAAAGGAACAAAATTCGGGGCTGGAGAGGTAGCTCAGGGGTTAAGGCTCTGCCTTGCGGCAGAGGGTCCTGAGTTCGGATCCTAGACCCCACGTATAGACGCCAGGCAGAAGCGGGGGCGGCCTGCGTTTCTGGTCCTGATAGGGCGGAGCCTGTGAATCCCTGGGCAGAGTAAACAAGGAAGAGGTGGTTCCCGAACTCGTCCATGGTTCTACACATACATACACACACATACATACACACATACATACACACACACACGCACAACTGAAAAAATTAAAAAAAGGAACGAAGTTCAATAGAGAACCAAGGTTACCATCAAGAAAGACCTATAATTAGCAAGTTATCGTATCCAGTCAGCATCCTTCCTAATCACTGGTGTTTGAAGCGATTGCGTTTTGAACGTTACTTTCTAACCTCCAGGAGTTTCTTGGTGGTTTTGAGGTCTCTTGAAATGGCATATTGTCATCTGAAAATAGGATATCTTGAATTCCTCTTTTCCTATTTTTATCCCTTTTATCTCCCTCTCTTAGCTTGTGGCTTTAGCTAAGTTGTGAGTACAATTTTGAATAGAAGTGGTGAGAGTGGACAGCCTTGGCTAGTTCCTGATCAAAGTGGGAATGCTTCCAGTTTTTCACCATCTAGGGTGATTCTTGCTCTGGTGTTTTTGTTTTGTATATGTTGATATAAGTTCCTTCCATTCTATTGCTTCTAGAGGTTTTGTTCCATGAACAGATATAGGGTCTGCTCAGAAGCTTTTTCCACAAGTATAGAGAGAATCATGTGGTTTTCACCCTTGGATTTGTTTATTTGATGAATTAATTTATTGATTTATGTTTGTTGAACCAAACTTGTGTGCCTGGAACCATCCTTGAGTTCCTGTAATAAATCCTATTTGAGCATAGTGAATGATGGTTTTTTTTTATTCCATTGTGCGTGTGCGTGTGTGTGTGTGTGTGTGTGTGTGTGTGTGTGTAGAACCATGGGAAAATTTGGGAACCACCATGGACCGCCTCCACCTCCTCCTTGTTTACTCTGCCCAGGGATTCACAGGCTCCGCCCTACCAGGACCAGAAAAGCAGGCCGCCCCCGCTTCCACCTGGAGTCTATACATGGGGTCCAGGATCCGAACTCAGGACCTTCTGCCTGCAAGGCAGAGGCTAAACCCCTGAGCCACCTCTCCAGCCCCGTGAATGATGTTTTTGACATGTTTCTGAATCTGGTTTGCTAAAATTTTATTGAAGATCTTTGTTTGCTTCAGTGTTCATTAATGAGATCGGCCTATACTTTTCTTTTTTTGTTGCATTTTATTTGGCTTCGGAATCAGTGTAATATTAGCTTTGTAGGAGGAGTTCAGAACTATACATTCCTTTCCTGTTTCATGGAATGTTTCAGCAGTAGTGGTCTTAGTTGTTCTTTAAATATCTCATATAATTCTGCACTAAATCCATTCAGTCCTGGGCATTTTTTGGTGAACAGATTTGTGATTCTTTAATTTCATCATTTCATGTATGCCTGTTTAAATAATTCAACCATCCTATTCAATTTTGGTAAGTTGTGTGTACTTAGAAATACATCCATTTCTTTCTGGTTAATAAATTCAGTGGAGTATAGGTTTCATAATAAGACCCTATGATTCTCTGGTTTTCTTGATATCCTTTGTAACAACTCCATTTTCATCTCTAATTTTCTACTTTGTGGTGTCTCTTTTGTTTGTGGTTAATTTGGCTATGGATTTGTCAATCTTGTTGATTTTTTTCAAAGTCCAGTTCTTTCTTTGGTTCATTCCTTGTATTGTTTTCTGTATCTCAATTTCAGGTATTTCTACTCTGATTTTATTAATCTGTTGGTCTAATGCTTTTGGCATTGGATTATTCTTGTTTTTGTAAAGCTTTAATTTGCATTGTCCAGTTATTTACTTGTAATATTCCCAGGTATCGAGTGCTATAAACTTTCCTTTCTTTGCTTAGTAGTTGTACTGATGTCATTTTTCCCTTCTGTCCTCTTGGATGGCTGTCCTTTTTTTCCTCCTTGATATCTTTGCTGGCATCTTCTGTAGGCCTGGTTTAGTGATGATGTTGGCCTTCAGCTTGTCATTATGGTGGAAAATTTTTCTTTCTCTTTCAATTATGACTGGTAGTTTTGATTTTCATATAAAAATGGGTTGACATTTGTGCTCATTCATGACTTGTAGTATATCTTTGCATGCTCTTCTTTGACTATTATTGTTTCCATTGAGCAATCATCTGTATTCTAATAGGTTTACCTTTACATGTGACTTGGATTTTTTCTGAAAGCTCTCGGTATGTTCTCTTTGTCTTATATCTGTAGTGTTTTGATTATTAATTGCCAAGGCAAGTTTCTATTTTGGTCATATCTGATTGGTGTGCCATGTGTGCCCTATTCTTGGGTAGAGATCCCTTTCCTTAGAAATAGAAAATTATTATTGATGATAGTTTGAAAAATATCTTCCCGAATGTCTTTTTGGATTTCTTGTTCTGGGATTCCTGAAGGCACAGGATCATCTTCTTCAAGGTGGACCCTTGAGGAAGACTTTAGCATCTGCCATTACCTTGCCTTTTTGGTTACTATATCCTTAGTGTGCTTTGAAAGTTGGCAGTATAAATATTTCAAGTTTGTATATTTTGATTTCTGTAGCTTTGGCAATCAGGGTATTTTTTCCCTCAATATAATTTGCTTGGAATATAATTTGATTGCTCAAATAAATGGAATAAATAATCCCATCTCTTTCCTTAGAATTTTTCATAAGGAACAAAATGTATCTTTCTTCTTGCCCTTCTCCTCCAACTTCCCTTCTTACCTAATATACTTTTGCTGATCCCACCATGTCCCTCTTATCCTTCTGTCCCTTTGAAAATGTGAATCTCAGGGCTCCCTTTGTGTTGCCTGTATTAGGGAGGAACATATTCTCTATAGTAGTACGTTTGGCCCTTCCGTGGGCAAACTCCCAAGTGGGTAGATTCTCCATCTTTTGCCCCGCATCTTCCCCTGGGAGTCTTTTTTGAGGGTAATTGTTCCTCCTGAGATATTTCCTGGTTCAGGAGAGGATTGTTGATATGTCATCCCTTGTGTAGATCTGATCAGAGAGGAGGACCCAGAGGGAAGTTTGACATGCGCACTATAGGATGGTCCAGGGATGGGGGGAGGGCACTGGGAGAAAGGGAGGGAAGGGGGAAAGGAAAGGGAGAAGGTGGGAACGGAGCAAAGGAATCCAGGGAGGAGTGGAGGGAGGGAGGGGAATGGGGTACTTATCAACTTTGTATGAGTGGAAGAAATACAAAAAACTGCTTTATCTACCTATTGGCCTATATTCATTTGTTTCCATTCTTTTATGATTTCTTCCCTCCATACCTCTTTTTTTCTTTGTAGTTTGTGTGTATTATAGAAGTTTCTCTTTCTACATATCATTCTGAAGGTTCAGTGCTAGGATGCACTTATTAGGGAAAACATTTGGCGTCTGCCTCTCTGCTTCTGGGATGCTTCACTCACTCTACTGTCTTCCAACTCCATCCATTTAATAGCAACGTCAGCAATTTGTTCTTCTTTTTGCAGTTGAATGATATTCCATTTTGTCTGCATACCACATGATCCATTCATCTACTATTGGATATCTAGCTTGATTCCATTACTTTGCCATTGTGACTAGAGCTGCTATGAATATGGATATGCATGGGACTCTGCAGTTAGATGTAGCATTTTTTTGGGAAAGTTCCCAGGAAGTAGTATGTCTGGGTCATACCGTATATCAAATTTTAATATATTTAGAACCCTCCTTACAGATCTTCAAAGTAACTAATGAATTAGTTTGGTAATTCTATTAAAAAATGGTAGGAAATATTGACATTTTCAAATGGCAATTTATTCTGACTTTTTTGTTATTTGGGATGTATGTGTACATGTGTATGTGTATGTTTTGTTTTATGCTTTCTTTATGTTCGTATGTATATCTGTTAGAGTACAGGTCACAGTGTGGAGGTCAGAGATCAACATGGGCAGGATTTTTCTCCACCATATAAATCAGAGGAACTCACTCAAGAGTTCAGAATCGATTCAGCACCTGTTTATATCAAGAATGTAGTGATTTTGCTATTTTGTAGCCTGTGATTTCTATTGATTTTCATGATTTTAGAGTGTTTTTTTCTTTGTATAAATTCATTATCTATATACAACAGTTCACTTTAATGCTTGCCTTCCTCTTTTCCATGTCCTCTTTTTTTTTGTTAAAATTTTAACACACGTATGTATCTGTAAAGAGTTGTGTCAGACCTCAGACATAAGCATTTCTTTGTTTTCTCCATTCTCTAAGCAGTATGGCTAAGCATACTCTTCTCATTTATTAATGGTTTTATACAAATGGTCCATTTTAATCTTTTATAGTTGTCATTTTGTGTTTGGACATGTATGCCACGATATGCTTTTTTAAACATTTTTTATTATCTCCGCTCATGCAAACTTAATAGGTACACCAGTTCCCTCCCTCCCTCCTCCTCCCCCTGACCCCTCTGCTCACCCTCCCCTCACCCCTCCCTCCCCACCCCATGACCTTCCTAAACACATGAAACTGGGGGATCCATTCTAACTGCAAAAACTTCAAATCATGAATTAGAATAAAAACCTTTTCCTGTCCTAAGTTATGTTGGTCATATATTTATGCCAACAACAGAAGAAAATCTGGCACAGTGTTTTTGCCTATAACCTCTGTAGCTGACATAGTATGTTGTATTTTCCATTAGATATATATGTTGGTATTGCAGTGGTTTTTAGTTATATTATGTTGATATGTAGGTTTGAACATTCAGTTTACATTTTGTGAGTGTTGCCTGTCTGGGTTGTGTCCCACATGGTTGTGATTGTTAGTTTTTTTAGATGCCGTTTTGCTCTTCTGTGTTGTTCTATTATGTGATAGTGTGGGCTAGGATATGTACTGGAAGCACCAGTTAAACAATGGATATCTGGCATTAAAATCATTGTGATGCTGGAATGTATGGTGACAGCCAAGAACTTGGCTGTTGATCAAAGTGTGTGTTATAAAAAGAACTTTATGCAGTGTTTCTTTTCAAATATTTCTTTATCTTGGAGATTTGACAGTGGCATTGTTATGAAAGAAGGATTATCTGGTGAACTGTATTATGGTTCCTTCATGTTTACTGCACCTGGATGTCAATCCTGTAATGTTAATATCCTTCACTTAGTAAATAGATGATTCACTTTGTTTTCTTCTGGAGCAATGATAAGTTTTCTGTTTGTTTTGTGAGTTGTAATATATATATGTGTGTGTGTGTGTGTGTGTGTGTGTGTGTGTGAGAAATGGTCTGTCTGTATGCTTTCTTAAGGTTTGCCCCTCTGAGTTATTTTAAAATAACAAGATTTTGTTCTCATACATTTCCCCTACATATTGTCAGTGGAGACTCGAGACTCAAAATTTGTGCCTTCTTTTCCCTTTTCAGATTCTCATGTTTTCCCACAGGCTTTGTTACCATTTTATGCACTCTAGCCAATGTTTCCCATAAACGGTTTCCCATGAGCAGCACAGTTTATGATTTGGAACTGTTGTCTTCATCAGTGTATATCTCACTTAGCCTTCTAATTTTATTTATGTATTATTTTGTACTTATAGAACAGAGTATGACCAAACCTGACTTGATCTTCAAGCTTGAAAATGGATTTGTGCCTTGTATATCAGCAGAAGACTCTGTATGGAGACTGTCAGGTCAGTGTCTGCTTTCTTAACAAGAAAATTCACCAGTAAAATATCAGTTCGTGATGATGTTGAGCTCCTTTTACAAGGTTTTCTCTAAGCACAAGGTGAATTATAGCTTTTCCTGTGGATCCAAATCTTGTCATTTACTGTTACTGCATAGACTGTTCTATAGGATCCCTTCTCTTTTTGGTTTCACTTTGTGCATGTTGTTGGGCATTGTTTCTTAGTTTGCTAGAATTCTTGATCCTTTATAGAGGTTTTTAGTCATTTCTTTTTGACCACTTTACATAGCGGGCTATGTATTTAATACCATCTTCAAATATCTTTTAATGCTGAGATACACTCAGTGCAAAATATGCAAATATAAATACATTGGTGTAAGAATTGTTTTTTGGCCTCTATTCCTGTGCAGTAGTGTGTAATTTGACTGTAGTAGCATGGGATTGTTGCTGACTGACAAGTTCTTCCTATTTCACATGAAATGCTTAAGGGGAACAAGAGAAAGGGCTTATGGAAATGCCACTGGGTCCTTATATGTCATTGGAGAGGAGGACCCAGTGGAGAGTTAGGTGTACACAATAAAGGACTCTCTGGGAATTGGGGGGGAGGCACTGGGATGGGGAGGGGGGAGGAGGGGTTCGGGGGGGGGGGGAGGGGGGAGGGAGGGAACTGGTAAAAAAATTTTAAAATGTATAATTAAACTTTTAATAAAAAAAAAGAAGTAAAAAAAAAAAGCTGGAAAAAAAAAAAAGGATACTTAATATTTCCATCCCACAGAATGGCTCTATAGGAAAAAAGATGCCGTGTAAATCACTTAGGTTTGAATTTCCAGGGTTTCCTCCAGGTAGGCTCCCAAGTTATACAGATTAAGCTTAAACAAGATTCTGAAATTCAACATGAGATTTAATCCTTAATATCATAATATTTGTCATTAGTGTAATAGATTATGCAACAACCAGAAATCGCTGGTGATGATTGGTTTTTAGAACCTTTTTAGAACCTTGTAGGTGAACAAAGTACAATAATTTTTTCATATTCTACAACAATAATATTATTAAAGTATCAAAGAAATATGAATAAGTACTTTAGGACAATGTAGTCATTTTTTATGTTCAGAAATATGAAAATAAGTATACTTCTCATAAGTTAGAATTATATACTATTAAAATATAACTATGGGAGTCCAGGGAGGAGTGGAGGGAGGAAGGGAACCAGGGTACCTATTAAGTTGGTATGAGTGGAAAAATAATATTAAAAAAAATAAAAAAGTATCATGAAAACAGGAAAAATTTATATAACTAAGTTTTAATAGGAAGAGCAATTAATTTGAGTTATTGATGAGGATATTTTTGTTCTTTAGGTGAAGATAGAGTAACTAGCAGAATTGACCCTAATCAGGTACAACATGGAAAATATTTGTGGCAAGTTATGCAGACAAGCATCACAGTAAGTAAACTTTCTCATGAGAACTATATTCATATTTTGAAAATGAATATAAAGTGAAGGAAATATTAGGAAATAGTTTACTTTCAAAGAGGCTACTAGGAAAATATGAAGGCCAATTTTTATTCCAGGCTCCCATATGGAAAACAAGGTATGCTGTCATTATTAGTATTCTTAGAAAGTGAAGAACACAGGAAAAGTCATGCTGTTTGTTGGCCAGGCAGACTATTCTAGGTCAGCAATGACCTTGATCAGTAAGATATTCTTAATAAAATTGAGATTATTTTATTTGAAGAAGATACTAATCCTCTGATCTTCCACATAACTGTAGAAAATGAATCTGTACTTGCATGCATAAAAATGTATCAAGATGTTCAAACAAAATAACCCAGCTAGGTATCATTTCACTGTTGTGTCATAAGATCCACGATGGAGGACAACCTGATAAATTTCAGTTTGCCTGACAAACCACACTTGTTTTCTGTAAGTGAATTTTAATATATTTAATCCTGTATATCATTTTCTGTAAAGGTATTTATATTTTCATACAAAAAGTTGGATGTTACTGCGATCACAACTTTGATAATAAAGAGCTCTTTAATGAATTTTTATGCACTAAATCTCATTTATATGAAGTATATTTCATTCAACATATGCATCATTTAATGTAGCAAATTATTGATTGTAATTGTTTTACTAAACTAAATAGTGTGGTTAAATGAAACGATTCACTTTGGAAAGAATAGTTTGGTCCAGAAATATTTCATTAGGAAAATCTTTAATTATAATTATATAGCATGTACTGTCAACAAGCCTCATGAGGAAATGTAGTATAGTGATTTTTTCTATCTCCAGGCCAAACTAAATGCACAACTCAAAACCCACCTAAGATCCAAATCCCATGATGCCACAGCACATGTGAAATATCAGAGAATTCATACAAGTGAGCAGTCATATCAGTGTACAGAATATGGGAAACATTTCTCCTTGAATTCATTTCTCACTCTACAACCCAGAACTCATACAGGTGAGAAGCCATATGAAGATACAGAATGTGAAAAAGTTTTTTCATGGGAAGCCCTTCACATTTCTCATCAGATAGCTCATAGAAATGAGAAGCCATATGAATGTAAAGAATGTGGGAAAGCTTTCTCATGGGAGTCAGAACTCACTATCCATAAGAGAACACATACAGGTGAGAAGCCATATGAATGTAAGGAATGTGAAAAATCTTTCTCATGGAAGGCAAATTTCATTGTAAATCAGAAAACTCATACAGGTGAGAAGCCATATGAATGTAAACAATGTGGAAAATGTTTTTCACGGAAGGCAAATCTAATTGTCCATCAGAGAAGTCATACAGGTGAGAAGCCATATGAATGTAAAGAATGTAGAAAATCTTTCTCACAGAAGACACATCTCATTGGACATCAGAAAACTCATACAGGTGAGAAGCCATATGAATGTAAACAATGTGGGAAAGCTTTCTCACAGAAGGCATATCTAATTGTCCATCAGAGAACTCATACAGGTGAGAAGCCATATGAATGTAAACAATGTGGAAAATCTTTCTCATGGAAGGGAAATCTAATTGTCCATCAGAGAAGTCATACAGGTGAGAAGCCATATGAATGTAAAGAATGTGGGAAAGCTTTCTCTTGGAAGTCTGACCTCACTGTCCATCAGAGAACTCATACAGGTGAGAAGCCATATGAATGTAAACAATGTGGGAAAGCTTTCTCACAGAAGGCATATCTAATTGTCCATCAGAGAAGTCATACAGGTGAGAAGCCATATGAATGTAAACAATGTGGAAAATCTTTCTCATGGAAGGCAAATCTAATTGTCCATCAGAGAAGTCATACAGGTGAGAAGCCATATGAATGTAAACAATGTGGGAAAGCTTTCTCATGGAAGGCGAACTCTCATTGTCCATCAGAGAAGTCATACAGGTGAGAAGCCATATGAATGTAAACAATGTGGGAAAGCTTTCTCACGGAAGGCACATCTAATTGTCCATCAGAGAAGTCATACAGGTGAGAAGCCATATGAATGTAAACAATGTGGAAAATCTTTCTCATGGAAGGCAAATCTCATTGTACATCAGAGAAGTCATACAGGTGAGAAGCCATATGAATGTAAACAATGTGGAAAATCTTTCTCACAGAAGGGAAATCTAATTGTCCATCAGAGAAGTCATACAGGTGAGAAGCCATATGAATGTAAACAATGTGGAAAAGCTTTCTCATGAAGGCATATCTAATTGTCCATCAGAGAACTCATACAGGTGAGAAGCCATATGAATGTAAACAATGTGGAAAATCTTTCTCATGGAAGGGAACTCTAATTGTCCATCAGAGAAGTCATACAGGTGAGAAGCCATATGAATGTAAAGAATGTGGGAAAGCTTTCTCTTGCAAGTCTGACCTCACTGTCCATCAGAGAAGTCATACAGGTGAGAAGCCATATGAATGTAAACAATGTGGAAAATCTTTCTCACGGAAGGCATATCTAATTGTCCATCAGAGAAGTCATACAGGTGAGAAGCCATATGAATGTAAACAATGTGGGAAATCTTTCTCATGGAAGGGAACTCTAATTGTCCATCAGAGAAGTCATACAGGTGAGAAGCCATATGAATGTAAAGAATGTGGGAAAGCTTTCTCTTGCAAGACTGACCTCACTGTCCATCAGAGAAGTCATACAGGTGAGAAGCCATATGAATGTAAACAATGTGGAAAATCTTTCTCATGGAAGGCAAATCTCATTGTACATCAGAGAAGTCATACAGGTGAGAAGCCATAGGAATGTAAACAATGTGGAAAATCTTTCTCACAGAAGGGAAATCTAATTGTCCATCAGAGAAGTCATACAGGTGAGAAGCCATATGAATGTAAACAATGTGGAAATCTTTCTCACGGAAGGGAACTCTAATTGTCCATCAGAGAACTTCATACAGGTGAGAAGCCATATGAATGTAAAGAATGTGGAAGCTTTCTCGCAAGGCAAGTCTAATTGTCCATCAGAGAAGTCATACAGGTGAGAAGCCATATGAATGTAAACAATGTGGAAATCTTTCTCAGGAAGGCAAATCTCTTGTACATCAGAGAAGTCACACTGGTGAGAAGTCATGAATGTAAACATTTTGGTTAAGCTTTCTCATGGAAGTCTTATCTCACTGTACCATCAGAGAACTCACACAAGTGAGAAGCCCCAATGTGAATGTATGTGGAAAGCTTTTTCATGAACAGCACTTCACACTCATCATCTTGAGAATGTATCAATGTGGAATGACTTCTCAACGAAGGCACATCTCATTATATCAGAGAATCATAGGATGAAAAGACACCAATGTAACAACTGTGAAAAAGCTTTCTCAAGGAAGCACATCTCATGTACATCAGAGAAGTCGTGTAGAGAGAAAAGTATGAGTGTGTGAAAGTCACAACACTCCATGAAGCAAATCATGGTTGAGAAACCACACATCAACAAGGTGTGGAAAGCCCTTCGCAGAATTCAGAACTCATGTACATTAGAGACCTCAGCAAGTGAAAAGACATACATGTTCTTACAAATCAGTTCACTATACTTTTCAGAATTCATACATGAGCATACAAAATAAGAGGACTTTTCTCACAAAAGTGATATCTCGCTGGATCAGAGGACCACATGTGATAAGGCATATGAATGATAGAATGCAACATTTGTTTCTTGTAAGTCACCATTCATTTGATAGCACAGAACTCATACAGGTCAATCCTTGGTGGATGTGACAGCCTGCCACCAGCCATGCGCTTCTGCCATGAAATGCTCTTTCCCTCTGGAGTTCTAAGCTAAATAAATCTCCATTTGTCCCTTAAGTTGCTTGACTTGTGGTATGGTCTCACAGCAACACACAAACTAGTACACCTAGCATTTCTAGGTCTTTAATGACCTACCGCAAGTATCTCGAAAATCTCAGAATCTAAGGTACCACATACCATGCACACACACAGACATGTTAGTTGCTCACATCACAAGAGTTTAACCAAAGTTTCCTTGTGAACTAAGACCAAAGTGGTCTGCAACCCATACCCAGGTCCTGAGGGCCTTTCAAAAATCCCTAGTGGGAAAGCAACAGTAAAAGACTAAGAATCGTTTATAAAGATGTTATTTAATGAATCAGGCTATTGACCAGGGTATACTCTCACACCAAGTTGCAAAATTAAAATTCAACCAGAGATTGAGATGTTCCTTTACCCACACCATAAAACACTTATCACACATAGTTTTCCACTTTGTTGGAGTTGTTCACTCTTTGTTCTTTTTATTGGACCTTTCCCACACTTGCAAATTGCCTGCCTTATCTACACTATATCTTCTAAGGACTCCTTCCCACAGGTACATCCAAACCCCTCAACAACATGATCTGTGAGCCTAATAGTGAGAGACAAACACTAGAGTTTTCTTTTGCTTATCCAGCCTTCCTACAGAATCCTGTCTTACAGTCG
>JALPQD010000984.1:104802-219943 GCA_023101885.1 Typhlomys cinereus
CCTGGCAACTCTAATCTTCAAGGAAGTGGAAAAAGTCAATGAGATTCTTAAAAGGCAAGTAAGAAAATAACCCAGAAAGGCTATACCATCTGCTTCTAAGTTACAACAGATTAATTCATATTTAGATTCCATCAGCTTAATTTATCTGTATTATCTCTTCCAGATCAATAACTATGAAAGTTCAAAATAAGAATCAACCAAAACCCACATACTGTGGACTCTGGATCACCCCAGCATTAGGAGTACCATTGACAGCTTCCTGTTCCTTTCCCCCAATTCAACAGGAAGTGGTCCCCATTGGGTCATCCCCCTCATCCCTGAGCAGTCAAGGTCCTTATTAGATACAGGGGGAATGTGAGAGGGGAAAATTTCATTAGGTAGCTTAGAATAAGATAAACTAGTAATGTTGCTGGGAAGGTTTTGAATACACACCACACACACACACACACACACACACACATACATATATATACAAACACAAGAAGTTTTCATGAAACCCCACTGAGATAAAGTCCAAATTTCCCCCAATCCTTTGTCTATGAATGGATATGGAAATGAATTCTACAAATGCAGGTGGAGAGCAGCTCTATCACATCCTGTGCCAACCAGGCTGGTAGATAAGATCCCAACCTGGAGAAGATCTTCAAGGAGTACTTCTGGAAACAGGACATGGCTTATTTTGAAATAAATAATAAAGATATGAAACATATGGGAGTTGTCAGTTTTGCAGCCTGCTCTGTGGAATGGGCAGTGTAAGGGCCTGAGCGTTGCTAGGAACCACTCCCCTTTAAGTCTTGCCTCTTATCTTTGTCAGACAAGTTCCTCTCTTTTTTGTGATTGTGTGTGCCTCCTATCTCTGACAGAGGGGTTCTTCCCTTTTTGTAGATTTGGAGCCCTCCTATCTTTTCCCAGGTCTCTTTTTTGTTTTTTCCCAAAACTAGCTAGGTTATCACCTCCCCCTAGGTTCCTGCCCTCTGGACTACAGATGTAAGTAATTTGCCTTAAGTCTTTTGTTTCCTAAGTAAAAACCAAGCCCTGCTTTTAACTCAAAGCAACAAAACGACAAACATGGTCAAGCATACACAATAAATAGACTTGTTAGCCAGAAATATATGCGGATTTGAAAGAAATTAAAAAACAACTTCAAGGATCTTAAACAATAGGGGAGAATCACGAAAAATATGACGTGTTAAATAATTGAGAAATTCTGCAAATAGGAGACTAAGCCATCGGGGCACGAAAATCAGGTACACAACAGAAAATAATGAGAGAGATAAAAATATAATTCCAAATATACACAACTATTTCTTATAGAGCACATGAGTTAAGAAAAAAAAAAAGAAAGCCATATAGAGATGTCTGACCATTTAATCTAATAGAGCCCAGCTATATAACAATAGCCAATCTATCCTCAAAAAAGAAAAAATGATGAGAACAGTGCCCTCTCCAAAGATTCACCTTACCATTACAAAAATGTATAATAGAAATGACACAAATTAAAATCACAATATCTTAACGAGATCTCAAATGAAGTCTTTGTTAAATACAAAATGAAGTCTTTGTTAGATCCTGTGACTGTTTAGTAGGACATTGTAAAATAGATAAATTTAGAGACACAAGGGGCTGGGAAAAAACCTATTGAGGGGCTGGGGAAAAACCTGTTGAGGGCTGGTCTGGAAAAAACCTGTTAAGATGTGTTAAGGATTGTTTTTGTTCTCATCCTTAAACAATGGGTTACTTTCTTAAAAAATGTTCATCCTAAATGTGATTCCTACTGATTGAAAGGATACATGTCTGTCTAAGTGTACAACATTTCCTACTCAAAAAATTTTCTAGTATAAAAGCTGTTACAAAATTCCAATAAATCAGATTCAGATTCACCCAGCCCAGAGTGTGTGTGTCTGTCTTCATCGCGACTCTTTGCCCATGTAGTCCAGAGGAGCTCTGGATAGCGAGGCCGCAGCTGGACTGAGAAAAGCCACTTTTCTGGGCTCACCCAAGTTTACAAATACATCTGATTCTGCCCTCCATCAGGAGGCTTCTGTGCTCCTCATGGGCTCCATGGCTGTGAGTTCCCCTATTTCTCTCTGTTAGATGTTAGGTATATTAAACACAAAATGAGTCAAGTTACTCCACCTCCCCCATTGCATGTGTTCAGACAAAGAACACTTCATAGTTCCCCAGTCTACTTAGACATGGCAGCTCCATCATCCTAAGAACAATTTCACAACCTCTACCCTGTCTTCAACTTCTCCACAGCCCTCTGCCCACCTGCAAGAAAGTTAAACCGGAACATTCTGCAATGACTTTCACCAACCCAGAGCTGAGCCTTTCCATCCTAGTACATGCCCCTAGCCTGTAGGGGTTCCTGCCCCTTACTTATCCATGTCATGTGACCATGTTCAATAAGAGACCCCAGAAACTAGGGTCTCTTTGCCTCTGCCTTCTCTGTTTGTCTCTACGTGCCTCTCTTTGCCTTGCTGTCTCTCTGCTTCTCTGTTTACAGCCATGCTGCATGATGCTTGCCTACTTAGTCCTCCAGCTTGTTTGACAATAAATCCTTTATATATTATGTGCTGGTTTTGGTGTGACTTTTAATCACTAATCAGTCCAAGGAAGAGAGGCTTCTCCCAATAGTCCCACACTTTCCTATAATAAAATCTGCCTGTGAAGCTATTTCTCTGGACAGATCTGAGGAGGAGGAGGATGTCCAGGACTTCAGAGTGGTGAGCCTGGTGGGTCCCAAGAGGGGCAGGAAAATTATGTGTCCTGTGGTGCCCCATTTCTGCTGTGGGCTGCGTGGCAAGGGCTGAGCCAGTTCTGGGCTCCTGGACATCCTGTCCTGTCCTGGCTGTGCAAAGGAGTTCTCTCCTTCCATCATGTGGGCTTCCAGAGATTGAACTCAGGTCACCAGGTTTGTTGAGCAGACACCTTAGCCCACTGGGTGGATCGCGGGGTTTTATGTGTGTTCCTGCTCCCGGTGAAACAGCTCATCCTGGGTTTTTGCCCCATCTGGTTCCCTGTGTAAATACCTCTACTGTCTGACAGACAACCGTGTATGAAGTACATCATGGGCTTACCCCCGAGGGACTGGCAAACGGTGTCAGTTTACCCAGGCAAGTATAATCCCTCCATTCCAAGCCCCACTGGAGTATTGGGTTCCACCATTCTGGGGTCCAGATGATTCTGGCTCTTTCTTCTCAATCACGGTAGGAGACAAGGTGTTTGGCAAACATGAGGTCCACCCGTACTTCCCTTGCTTTGCTGCCCGATGCTGGAGACCTGGTGCCGCTGACTGCGAGGGACGCCTCCCCTCCCTGTTGACACAGACTTATCCTGGGGATGGGCAGGGAGCTTGCACCAGCACTCCTCCAGCCCTCTGCAGTTCTCCTGCACATAGGGTAAACCTTTCATCCCAACCCCTCCAGCCCTCTGCAGTTCTGCACATAGAGTTTGGCTCATTGCTAGGGGTTCTGTAAGGGGAAGTCTGCAGTGGGCTGGTGCTCCACATGCTAATGAGCAAAGTTCATGCTGGAGATGGTGTGTTCTGTCTCTTTCCCTCTGCATTTCCCCAGCCCCAGTATTAACAATGGGGGCCCCAGCAACATGCGGGGTGCCCACATGTCTCCCACTCTGGCTCCTAGCAATGTCCAGTTCCAAAAAAGACCCTAGGCAATATGTGTAGCACCTGTATGTGTGCTTCCTACAGACTCCTCTTCCTCTGTACCATCTCTGTTTTGAGTTTTCTGGGTCACCCCAAGTTAGTCTTCTTGATCAAGATCACGCATGTTTTAGAAATGTGCCTGGTCCCCATGGGGGGAGAAGCACTTATTGTCCTGGTTGATACCAAGTAACTTGAGGCCCTGAGTCCTGAACTGAGCCCCATTTAACTACTATCCCCTCCTCCACCCCCGTGCAATCCTTTGGAGACAAAGAACAACTTGGGAATAAAGTCAGGTCCTGGGTTTGTGACCGCTGAGCTGTTTCCCCAGTCCTTAATTTTAAAAATACTTGTCTTTCTGAACAACAGTGAGGATTGTGTATGGCTTTTCCATTTACTGTACAACAGCTGAGGTTTTCAGTGAAATGGGGTTTTTATTTTGAGTTGGGGTCTCATGTAGCCCAGGCTGCTCAAACTGTCTAGCTGAGGCTAATCCTGTACTTCTGACACTCCTGCTTCTGACCCCCAAGTGCCTCGTCAAGCTGCTCTGTTCTGGGCACTGTTGACTGAACCCAGGGCCTCCTCCAGCTGGATGTCCTCTGCCACTGAGCTACATCAATCTCTAAAGTCAAATCTTTAAACAGACAAGGTCTATTTAGATAGCCCAGGCTGGCCTTGAACTGTGACCCTTGTCTCAGTCCCCCAAGTGTGGGGTTGTACCTGTGTGTCATGGTACATAGGGCCAAGAATCAACGATGATTGTGCATTTTCAGTGCTGGGATGAGACTGAGGGACAAGTGATGTGTTGCTGAGCTCATCCCAAGGCCTTGACTTTGTTTTAAATAAGCATTTTCAGTCTTCTTAGAAAAAGCAGCTTCCTCTGCAGTGTCGGGTCACAGGCACTTGTCACACTGGCTGAATGATCATTCTTGTATTGACCACCGTGCGGAAAAACCTCTAACGTGAGATCAGCTCTGTCCTAAATCTGCAAGGCCCTGACACCTTTGGGTTGGGGGCTCATTAAATAAACTAGCGTCATTCGTCATAACCACCACAGTAAGTGCTTTACATCCCTAAAAACAGTCCCTTACCGAGTTGGGGCTTCTTTAAGTGATGTAGACATATATCCCCGGGTAGATCTCCAGGCAGAATGCTCCTTGTCACCCCCGCGCTGAGGGGTCATGGGAGGCCTGAAGCATCAGGGAGGGCTGGGAGATGCACCAGGGGATGCATCTTCTAAGCAGGGGATGTTCTGCTTATCACTCCAGCACATGGGGTGCTCTGCTCCTCTGGGGCCAGGGTCCTCCTTCACTTTGGGGGTACAACAAATTCTACTCAGCACCTAGCTGGCTGTGGGGTTCACCTAGCCTGGCCATGAGGTCCAACCCTGGGCAGCTGCACCTGACTAAAGAGAGGCTCTGGGCTACAAGATGTTGTGGTAAACTGCCTGTCCTGTGGGCCACAGTGGTCTGTCCTCTGTGTGTGAGGTTTGGAAGAGGTTTTGCTCACCTTCTTGCTACCCTGGGGAGCCCAGTCTGGTGGGTTGTGAGCATCTCATTTCTGAGCATCTGGGGGTGTCTCTCTCGAGGTTTATGTTGCTCCCACTGTGGATTGAGAACAGGCAAGACAGACGAAGCAGGGCCCAGACTGAGTTCACATACATGTAAGAGGAGGAATCCAGCATGGCTTGAAGTCTCTGAGGTTGCCCAAGGGATAGTGTTGGCAGAAAGACCGCTCATGGGAAGCTGATGTCTGGGTGATTGATGGGAAGCCCCTACTGGATAGGAGCTGGAGAAACCATGCTCCATCTATTTCCTCAAATTGTGTGTGTGTGTGTGTGTGTGTGTGTGTGTGTGTGTGTGTGTGTGCGCCTGTGTTTACATAAAGCAATCATACTGGCCCAAAGAAACTAGAAGGGATGTAGCCATTCCCAAGCAGCTGAGGCAAGAATGGAAGCTCCCAGAATAATACAATGTGGTGGTTTCAGCTGTCCACTTGATATGGGAGAATGAGCTTCTGAGCGCATCTTCCAGGAATTATCTAGTTAAGGCAAGTCTGTAGAGTGCCTAACTTGCAGCCCACAGGGGCAGGCCATTCCCTACATAGGGCAGATAAGAGAGAGGATGGTGAGGGGTTTTGTTAAGTTAGAAGGTGTGCAGTGGTCCTTGTCCCTGTGTTCTTGCTGTGGACACAGGGGGCCACTTCCTGGCTCCCAATGCCTGTCACTCTGGGTGTGATGAGCTGTGACCGGCAATCATAGTCTGGGATAAAAATCCCTTCATTCCCCGATATTATTTGGGTCAAGTGTTCATTTCAGCAATGGAGAAAGAAACTAAGAGAGAGGGTGAACGCAGGGTGAGTAGGGGCCTCGCTGCTCCTGGGTGCACCAGGTACTGGTGGCCTAGGACTTGGCAGGAATCCTGTAGCTGTATTGTTTGCTGCTGGGTCCTGCCGGCTTTTGCTCGATTCTCCTGCCCAGGCAGGTGAGTGTGTGTGTGTGTGTGTGTGTGTGTGTGTGTGTGTGTGTGTGTGAGATCTGTGGCATGTGTGGAGGGCCTTGTGTTGTGGTCTGTTGGAGACAGGCTGTTGCTTCCTGATGTCTACTCCAGCCGGCCACAGCAGGATGTGCTGGGATCACATGTATGTGTTATCACATCAGACCAGGTGCCCAGAGTGCCTGAAAGCCCCGGGAGAATGCCTCGTGCAAACCCATCTGGTGCCGATTTGGACATTTTTCTGTTTCGGTGTTTATGTGGCCTAATATAGGTCTGGAGAGTCGAAGTTGACACTGAGGACAGAAATGACATGCTTTGTCACCTCCACGCCTCCCTGAACAGTCTAATTACTAAATAAATCTTTTTTTCTTCAATAACTCCTGTGACTTTTGAAAGTGAGCGGAAAAAACATCCAGAGCACCCACACTGGCCTGCCAGTAAGGGGAGATGCCCGTGGCGATTACAGCGTTTATTGCCCGCAGCCTCCCTGCGGCGCCCACTCGTGCTACTTGGCGCACTCTGCCCAAGTGCCCGCCGCTCTCCGTGAGTCCCTGGTCACCATCCTATCTGCTAGCGCTGCTGCTCTGTGGACAAATATAGATGAGTGTGAGACCCGAGAGGCCGACTGAAAGTTTCTGTCTTTTGCGTCTACGCGTATTTGTCATGCTTTCCTCTCATACATTTAGATCGCCTCGGCCCCAGGAGAAGCGTTTCTGCTCCTCATTCTTCGGCCCTGGCTAGGGATGGTGGATGTAGTGTCTAAGCCAGGTATGGGGTCACCCCAATAATCCCAGCAGCACTGGAGGCGGCTGTTCAAGACCAGCCCACTCGGTCTGCAAAGAAGTCGGTCTCCTAACGCCCCTACCAACAGCCGGCACAAGTACTCCCTGGGAACGTGGGCCCGACTGAATTCTGAGTCCAGCACTTCGGGGAATGGTGAAGCTGTAGCTTCTCCGGAGCGCTGGGCTCAGCATAACATCCCTGCTCCTACAGCCCTACAGGCCGCGCCTCTTCCCGAGGCAGAAGCTCGGCTGCTGTCAAGATGGCCACCTGCCCTGTCCCAGCTCCAGCTCCTGGGGGAGGAAGGAGAGGAGGAGAAGTACCGTAAAGCACCGACCCAGGCGCAGGAAGTACTGTTTCATCACTGCGTCTAATGAACTGGCCATGCAGGTGAAGTGAAAGAGACAGACATACGCTCAGCATCCTGACCCTCACTCAGCAGCCACGAGGAAGCTCCTATGCGCTCATTTACCTTGTGAGAGATGCCCCCGTGGGAACTAGTCAGTGGAGGCACCTGTGTCACTGAGTTCCAATGCTGAGGCACCCTTGGCAGTACCCCTAGTCCAGCGTAGCCAGGATAGAGCTCTGGAAACCACTCCAGGCCCACCGAGGTAGGAAGTGTGCCAGGGGCAATGAGGTGGCTGAGGAGGGGACTCTTACACACGAGAGGCTGAGCCCAGCTCGGAGGCTCCTGGCACCTCATGTGCAGGGCATGGGGTTGGCAGGCCGACCTGGGCACCGGTGAAGCTTGTTCCTTGCTGTCCACGAACATGGTGATGGCGAGGAATTGCTAAGGAAGGCAGAGACACCACAGCCACAGAGGCAAGACTTGGATGGTCTGGTATTCACACAGACTCCAACTTTGTGGAGGCCACTCCCCCTTCCCACTTCCCCCCTCCCCCGCCAGTGAGCCCCTTTAAAAGTGGGTTTTCACCCTGCCACATCTCCGATGTGGCTGAGCTGCCACTCACGAGGTTCTCATGGCTGTGGATCAAGGGGGCCCCCACCCGAGTTTCTGGCCCAGACACATTCTTGTCAGGTTCGTCTCTGCCCCTGGACGGCTCTGCACCAAGTCCCTGTTCTCCGAGTTCTCTGACTTGGATCTCATCCAGTAGGTGGGGGTGAAGATGGGAAACCAGCGACTCTTAGGCCTTTCCTCAAGCTTCAGTATTCTGAGGGGCAGTAGAGACTCCTGAGAGGTGACCTGCACCCCGGAACCACTCTCCTTGCCCAGTGTTGATGTTCCCACTCTTTGAGCCCTGTTGCTGAGATCCTTAGGTGAGTGTTGATAACCAACAGGCACGTCTGGAAATGTTACTAAAAGCCTCTGTGTTTGGGGATCAATCGGGTCCAATTTCAGATTTACAGAGTGGTTTGGATAGCACTGGGGAAGACCAAGGAGCATTTTCTCTCTTGGTCACACAGCAAGGACTCTGCTGAGCCACCAAAGTACAGACGCTGCTGCCCTTGCTGAAGGATGGCACCTTCCTTCCTCTGCCTCAGGCACAATTCCAGCAAGTTCGCTTCTAGAAGAGGAGGCATCTAAGGCAGATGTCCCTGCAACATTTGGCACCCCAGATGGGACAGTCGAAGGACCATTTCCCACATCAACCCAAACAAAATAATGACAACAATATCAGCCAAGATTCAGTGTTTGCTTCTTACATCAACTGGACTCTACAAAGTATAATTTAAAACCCTTAACGTTTTAAAACCCTTTAACATTAAAAAGGGAACAACCCTCAGTCCAATTCCTCAAGGAAGGAAAGGTGCTTAACGTTCAGGCTACAACCTGAGATTGTTGCTTAGAGCTGAGGTGTTTTTTTTTTTCTTTTAATAAGCTGTGTGTATGTGTCAGAGAGCACTGTGTGTATCTGTGGAGGACCAATGCTGATTTTAGGAATTATTCTGGATTGCTTTCATCTCCTTCTTGCTTTGCTCCGGGATTTTCTAGGTTCTGGCGACCAGAGCTGGTGCAGGCTGCCCCTGGACAGGGCACCAATGGGAGTTAACCAATGAGCAAATGCCAGTTTCCCGGGCTTGCCTAGGTTTATAAATATGCCTGGCACTGGCAGCCATCTTTGGCACCCTAGCCCATCATGGCACTTGTGCCACAAGTTCTTTCTGGCTTCATGACTGCTTCTCATGGCATTAGTGCCATGAGTCTGTTTCTTGCCTGCTTCTCATGGAAGCACCCTAGTCCCTTAAGGTATTAGTGCCATGAGTTCTGTTTTGTGCCTGTTTCTCATGGTTGATATTTTTGTCCTTGCCCTCTAGATAGACTAGGTCTCAGATGACTGTGAACACTTCTCAACATGATCCAATATCTTTGAATGAGTCACCTGCCCTCTTATTTAGAAAGGCCATCAGACCCAGATGTTGGAACCTGACCATTGTCCATGCTACAAAGTGGGGAATCAAAGCATGGACATATCCCCTCTTGCTTCAGAGAAAGCCATTTCTCAGCAAAACCTTGATCCACCTGCTGCAGATAAGATGACTGGGAAAGGAGCCAAAGACTCCCAATAAAAGTCCCACATAAACCTTGAGAATTGAACCTCAATTGGCCTTGACAAAATAACAAAATTTTTATTCTGGCCATCAATATATGATTTTGAACACCCAGTAGGAAAATATTACCAACAATTAATATGTGCTTTAATACTTTCTTGGACACTAGATTTAAACCTTTATAAGATGATTTTCCTAAACACAAAATCTCAACTCTATCTTACAGCCAAGAAAGACATAATCACTGATGTTCATCCTAAATTACACAATGACTAAAACTTGTCTTTTTCTCCTTCCTAGAATCTAGCTACAAAAGAGGTTATACTGTGATGCTAACTGCTCCAACAGTTATCAAGATGCTAAATGTAAATCCTGTGTTCATCATTCCAGGGACAAGTCTTGAGGACCAGAGGATAAACCAACTCAGTAGGACTAGGCAGATGCTCTTATGTACCTATCAAGAGTGCTAATGACTTTTAAGCTGAGCATTTTAAAATACAATTTTGTTGGGATTGGAGAGATGGCTTAGGGGTTAAGACTCTGCCTCATAAGCAAAAGGACCCAAGTTTGGATCCTGGATCCCATGCAAAAAACCCAGGAAGAAATGGCCACAGCTTGCACTTCTGACCCTGGAGGCAGAGCCTAGAAAATCCCCAGAGCAAAGCAAAAAGAAATAAGAAGCAATCCAGGATGACTCCTGAAAAGCTTAAAATGAAAAAACTTGATTTTTTAAAAAGTGCTCAACTGCAATCGGGTATGGGTGGTTTAGCGGTAGAATTCTCACCTGCTAAAAAATCAATTGCAAGCACCTGTTAATAAAGATCTTTAAAAAAAAAACTATGATTTTTGTTTTGGCTTCTCCTGGTTCTCTGCGTAAGGCTTAAACTCTTTCTTCTTCTCACCTATAAAACACCTGGATGCTTTTGGAAGTCCCTAGGATAAGACCAAGACTGTAAAGGGGTACCTCTAATGCCACACCTAACAACAACCCTATTCAGCTCTGAAGTAGATTCGTTGCTCCACCTCCCTCCTGGCAAATGGGTATTACCTTTTGAGAGGGAGATTATAAGGTTGGAACCTCAAGGCACTCTTCCAAATAGAATTGATTTATCCCCAAATCCCACAGCCAAAAAAGGGGTCTCAAATCTCGTATGTCCAACCTGGGTTGAATTATTTTTTAATCTCTTAAGCTTTTCCTAGTGACCCCTGGGATGAAGAGGATATTACCTGCTTAGGTTTTTATAAATGTCTTTTCTCAACTCTGCTTATTGACCTAGCTGGCTCCTTACTCCTCCTTATTATAGGTGTTTGGTTATACAGAAATTGTTTGGATTATACATCCTGCAGAGAGATGGGACTGGAGAGATGGTTAAGGGGTTAAGCCTCTGCTTTATAAGTTTGGATCCCAGATTCCACATAAAGACTCCAGGTGGAAATAGTATTATCCTGCACTTCCAGCTCTGGAAGTGGAGCCTGAGAAACTCTAAACCAAAGCAAAGAGGAAGTAGAGCAATCCTGGGTGATTCCACAAGTCACCCTTGGGTCTTCACAGGCACACGCACATACCTATGCATGCACGTATGCATGCTCATGTACACACACACACACACACACACACACACATGCAAAACAAAACTAAAATAAAAAGAATTGTGCTGTGACCCAATATAATAAATTGTCTCCTAAAGTTTATAAAACAGAGATCATTTTGGTAAAACTAATGATCCTCAAACATTTACCCTT
Organism: Typhlomys cinereus; assembly: GCA_023101885.1. Taxonomy (NCBI): domain Eukaryota; kingdom Metazoa; phylum Chordata; class Mammalia; order Rodentia; family Platacanthomyidae; genus Typhlomys; species Typhlomys cinereus. Next base: position 115,993 of record JALPQD010000984.1, read on the forward strand.
TTAATTATATTCAAAGATTTGAATTTCCTTAAAAAATGGAGTGAAGTAACAGAGAGAACACCTTTTTAGCCTAGCCCCTGACTCTATTTTGTGCCTGCTTGGACATTTTTCAGCCACTATCCACCTTCCCATCCCTGCCAGCTATATGTGTAAGTTTCTTGTCAGCACATTGGGGGCTTATGTTCTTGACCACAACCCAGATATATAACCAAAATAACTGCAGGATGTATAATCCAAACAATTTCTGTATAACCAAACACCTACAAAATAACTACTGTAATGAGGTCTCTCTGACATAAATCTGACTGAACTATCATTGTGAATTTGGCAGTTTTTTTCCTTTATAAATTCCAAAATTCCTAAGGTTCAGTAATGAGAAACTGCTGAGGTTTGAGTCACTCTTGGTCATGTGCTTAATTATTTTTATTTTTTTATTAAAAATTTAATTATACATTTTAAAATTTTTTACCAGTTCCCTCCCTCCCCCCCTTCTCCCCCTCCCCTTCCCCCAGTGCCTCCCCCCCAATTCCCAGAGAGTCCTTTATTGTGTACGCCTAACTCTCCTCTGGGTCCTCCTCTCCGATGACATATAAGGACCCAGTGGCATTTCCATAAGCCCTTTCTCTTGTTCCCCTAAGCATAAGATCACTACTATGGCTGTCAATCCCTTGCCTCCAGGGGTCTCGGTGCCCTTAACAGATGCTAGACTTTATGAGGGCAACAGTGCGCTGGACATTGCGCAGGGCATGCAAAGTCCCATTATGATTGCTTTGGCCCCAACTATTGTTGAGAATCTTGCAAATCGTTGCTCCTCCCATCCTTTTGCTCTTACAATCTTACCGTCCCCTCTTCCGCAAATGTCCCTGAGCTCCAGGATGGGGAGAGATTAGGCTGTCCTAGTTCTATGTGATTGATATAGAGTCTCTGAAGTTCTGGATTGTGGTTTGTTGATTTTCTTTTGCAGTTTTGGTGCTCCTGCAATTCCCTTCACTCCATTCTGCTGGGCACTGTATGTCACCCCCTGGCCAGAGACAAAAAGCTGTTAAACTGGAGTCTTGTTGTAATAGCATCATGTGCTTAATTATAAAGGACACTTTTTCCTATGAATTGGCTTACAACATGGTGGTCAGTAACTTTCTTGTGTGGGTATAACATACATATATCATTTGTATATGATATAGGTGCTGATATATATCTCATGCCAATACTTGAGAGACTGAGGTATAAGAGTGGCGGAGAGTTTGAGATTAGTCTGGGCTCCATGGTAAGATCCTGTCTCAAAAACAAAACAAAACAGCCTTTGAAATTAGGTTGCTTTCTTTAAGTATGTAGACTTTTGTTGTTGTTTTTTTGTTTTGAGATAAGGTCTCATAGCTGGTGTGTATGTGTAGAAGAGTGTAATGTGTGTGTCCGTGGGGGCCCGAGTGTAACATCAGGAATGAACCTAATTGCTCTACTTCCTTATTGCTTCCCTCTGGGTTTTCCCAGATCCCACCTTCCAGGACCAGAAGTTCAGATTGCAGCCATTTCCTTCTGGTGTTTTTTCATGGGATCTGGGATCTATGCTCAAGTTCTGTTTTTGAGGCAGCGGTTTAACCCTATCTCCATCTCTCCAACACTTCGCCCTTCTTTTGAAACAGTTTCCCACTCTAAGCCCGACTGGTTCCCCACTCATACTTAAGTGCCTCTCATGTGCTCTTAAAGACAGCTTTCCAAACTCATGGATTAAAGCTGTGTGCCACCATGCCCAGCTTGAGATAAGGGAAATCTTAAGAACCAACATGAGACAATGTGGTGATTCACATTCTCAGGAAAGATCACACTCCACCAAACATTATGGGGGGCTGGCCTTGAACTCTGATCCTCTTGGATCATACCAAGTCCCGAAATGTATAGACCTATTAAGTCAGGCTACTCTTTGCTAGTGAAGAGCTCCCTACACCAAACCCCAACGCATTTTAAGGAGTTTAAGTCATACAAAATAGTTACTTGAACACAGTGAAATTCAATAAAATACATCACCAAACATATGAATCTATTCTTTAAATATTTGGTTAATAAACACCATAGACACACACAGAGCAGTAGCAAGAGCAAGCTAGATAATGAGAGAAAGGATGACAGGTGTGATACATCACAACCTCAATTCACCAACTAGGCTTGATGGCACAACTAGGAGTTCATAGTGAGCTACATAATGAGTCAGAGGTTAGTCTGGGCTACCCGAGACCTTCTCTTAAAACAAGCGAGAATCCTAGGGGCAGGTGTCAGACAAGTGAAGGGAAGGTTCCCACCTGTGAATTTACTCACTGAAGGCATCCCAAAGGAAGCCCTATACATATAGAGAGACAGAGCAGGAGGGATAGTGATGGAGGGGAGGGTGGATGAGGAGAGACGAGAAAGGGAGGGAGAGGGGGTATGGACAGAAACTTATCTGTATATAAAAAAATTCTTATTAAAAATATTGGTTAATCCGGGGGTAGAGGTAGATATTCCTGACCCCAGTAGTGGGAAGTTTCTACAGGTTTTAGGCCAGTCTTCATAGTGAGTCAGGGTCAACTAAAGCTGTATTGCTAGGATCCTGTCTCATGATGCAGCAGCCACCAAAAAATGTTCAAAATAAATATTTGGAGAAGCGTCACAGGGAAGACAGAATCACCAATAAACTAGAGAAAATATTCAATATTTCTGGTTATCGAATTTTCAGATCATAACAAGATACCACTATGTATCAACAATATCTAAAATTAAAAAGCCCCAAGTAAGCATGTAGCTCAGAGGTAAAGCCTTAATAATTTTTTTTTTTGAGATGGTATCTTGGTATACCCCCTAGGCTCACCTTGAACTTGCAGTCTTTCTACCTTAGCATCCTGAATGCTGGGTTTACAGACGCAGATTCAAGAGTGGTACCCAAGCTGAAAAATGTGTTTATGCCCAGGACTGTGAAGAAATGATGGGAAGGAAAGGAGGAATGTTCTTCAGCTAGCAAAAGATAGCCTCAGCAAATTTAAGGAGAAATCCATCTTTGTACTTTTTTTGGGGGGATGTGGGGAGTTATATATCAAAACCTCTAGGGAACACAGTACAGAGAAAAGCATGAAAATGCCATGAGCCAATATAATTATTCACATTCTTGGGAAAGACCACCTGAACTAGTGTCTTCTTGGTTCAGCCTGCCAAGGAATTATAAGTCTGTGACACCAGGAGTACGTGTGTGTCTATGTGTGTGTGTGTGTGTGTGTGTGTGTGTGTGTGTGTGTGTGTGTTTGTATATTAGAGGGTCCTGTATGTGACTGTAGAGGCCCAAGGGTGACTTGAGGAATCATCCTGAATTGCTCTGCTTCCTTCTTTGCTCTGGGGCTTCCCAGGATCTTCCTTCCAGGACCAGAATTAGAGGCTGACAGTCTGTCCTTCCTGTACTTTTACATGATATCTGGGGATTTGAACTCAGGTCCTTTTGCTTATGTGGCAAAGCCTTTAGCTACTGGTCTATCTCTGCAGCCCCACTACTACTCTTGGCTAACCCAAAGTATGGCAATAAGGAACACAGAAAGACTTGTTGAGAAGCATGGTTTCTGTTCATTCTAGTACTGCTAGGAGGGAAACAACATTGTGTCAGTGTGTGTAGAGGTAACAAATCTGTTTGTGGATAGATGGTGATCACCAGCAGTAAAGTCGGCAGCAGCAATGAGAGGGCCCTCTGAGCCATAAAGGGACAATTCCTGGGGCGAATTAATGGATCCACAATATTGGAGGTGAGCAGCTGTGTGGCACTATCAATTTAGGGAAGCCCTAGCCCAGGCTCCCTGGTACAGACATGCTCTGGACATGTCCCAATAGAGGAACCATATAGGCGGAGGGATGAACAACCAATGGGAAGTGGCCATCCAACCTGCCCCAGGGATGGCAACACCTGATTGGACCCCGACCCTATATAAGCCAAACACTTCCCTAATAAAGCTGAGTCTGCAACCAACTCGTCCTCTCCCTGCTGCTTCTCTCCTGACTCATTCGCCTCGCGCCCACGAGGCCCCTCCTGTTTCTCCTCTTCCCACCAGCTGGCCCGGTGGGGATTCGGCAATACATTTGCATTCAATCTGAAAATAAATGGAGACAAAAAAAACATTTGCAGGCAAGTCAAAATCTTGCATTGCAAGATCTTCCAGTACTTCAATGTTGAAGGCAGAGCCTCTTCTTCCTTCTTGGAAGGGATGGCCAGGAACAGTCAATCACGATCGTTAACAAGGATGTGAAAGTCAAAGGCTGAATTGGGTTTCCATGTTTGGATCTGAACTCAACCGACACTGTTTAAGTCAAGTCTCCACCACCTACACATAGGAGACACCTTGGCTACATCTGTCTAGATTTCAGTCAGGATAGTTTTGATTCAATCCTTTTGGCTTACCTTCAGGAAGGACCTGGGAGCATGACATCTTGGCTTCCTCAATCTAGCTCAAGCTGATTAACAGCAGGTCAGACAGATTGGCTTATGTAGATTCCTCTGCAGACACACCCATAGTCTCACCTCTTACCCCCCTCTTAGGGCTTCTCCTTGCACAGATTGATCCTGGAACTCCAAATCCTTTAGAGGAACAGGATTTTACTTAATATCTGAAATATGTGTTGCTCAGCCAAGGTGGCGTTACATGCCAATAAACCCATGAAAACTTGAAAACTATCATAAATCAGAGACAATTCAACACACTTACCTACCAAACTTTGCCAAGCCTACATTACATCGTCAACATTTGCAAACCCACAGTCTGCAATCCTGCTTTATGGATGGTAACAATGACATCACTCCTCCCAGTCACTGGCTACCCAGCAATATCACCCCCGAAGTCAAGTGTGTTTACAAAGCACATATCAGCCCCCATTGGCATGGCTTATAATATAAACCTGTAGAAATGTGGAATCTCAGGACAGAGTTATATAAGGACTTGTGAGGAGGATTGATTCTCTTGTCATGTCTCTATGCCTTTTACTGATATCAATAACACCATGTTAGAGGAGTGTGTCCTCGAGGTCATGGCCTTGTGTTTGAGAAGCTCTGGGAAGAATTAGTTACCTTCAGTGGAAGGAGATGGTGGTTGCTTGGTACTATGGTTCTGTACTCGGAGATTGGGTTTCACCTTTCTCTGTGGACACAGATTGCTTAAGACGTAAGGGTAATTTATTAGGCAGGCTAGAGGGTAAAGATGTCTGCTTGTAAATGTGGCAGCCAGGATTGAATCTCAGAACCCACCAGATGGAAGGGAAGACCCAACTTTCAAATGTTGGCCTCTGACCTCAGCAGAAGGGCAGCCTGTGGAGACGACTCAGTGGACGAAGTTGTCTGCTTGAACCTGGCTATCACAGTAGTGGCAGGAGACAACTGACTTCCAAAAGTTGTCCCTTAGGAGGCAGGCCAGAGAGTTCAGTGGATAAGGCACCTGCTTACAAGCTTGGTGACCTAAGTTTGGTCCCTGGGAGTCCACTTGGTGGAAGGAGAGATCTAACTTTTGAATGTTGACCTCTGACTTCCACTAGTGACTACTATGATAGACAAAGATGTGCATGTGCCCCTCTCTCTCAAATGAGTAAATAAAATATTTTAAATAAGGTGTTCGTTGACCTCCACATGTACTATAGTATGCATGCCTTCTCTCTCATATTTTAATAAATAAAAAATAAAATAAGAAAGAGTATTTTAGAGGGATGGAAGGAAGGAGGGGATCAGGGCACCTATTAAACTTGTATGATTGGGAAAATATAAAGAAATATAATAAAAAAATTAAATTTATTGCATTGATTACAGTACTCTGATCACATTTAAGTTAATTTCATCACTTATTCTTGGAAAATATATATGTAGTATTATTTCCTATGACACATGATGTTCATGTAAAATTTAAGTGATATAAAGCATGTTCACAGTTTCTTTGAGGGAAATTAAAATAAATATTTAAGTGTCTTATGATAAAAAAAGAAATAGAATATTTTAGCCATGCATGGTGGCACCTGTCTATAATATTGACCCTTAGGAGGCTGAGGCAGGTAAGTCCTGAAGGCCATTTGGACTTCACAGAAAGACACTGTCTCAGAGAAAACGAAAGAAAAGAAGATATTTTAATTATTTGACACTGGGTCTGAAAACTATATCAAACTCCTGAGCTATTATAATATTAAGATATATTTTTAGGAGCTGGAGAGATGGTTTTGGGGTTAAGCTCATGCATCCTAAGCAGAAGGTCCTGAATTTGGATCCTGTACCCCATGTGAAAAAAAAACAACAAACCACCAGGTGGAAATGGTAGCAGCCTGCACTTTCAATCCTGGAAAGCAGAGCCGGGGAAACTCCAGAGCAAAGGTAAATAGGAGAAGCAATCCAGGGTGATTCCAGAAGTCACCCTTGGTCCTCCATGACACAAAAGAGGCACACATGCCAAATAAGTAAATAAATAAATAAACCCGAAAAGGTGAAAAGGTGGCACCGACCCTTCCAGCCTTAGTGGGTAGAGCCCGGGAAATCCTAGACCAAAGCAAATCACCCTTGATCCTCCACAGGGACACACAGTGCCTTCTGATACACATACAACAAACAAACAAACAATTAAAGATAATTATTAAAAAAACTGAAAAAAAGACTCTGCCTCAAAAGCAGAAGGTCCTGACTTCAGATTCTGAATCCATGTAAAACACACCAGGTAGAAATGGCAGTCCAGGAAGGCGAAGACAGAGTCTGGGAAAGCAAACAGGTGGGAGAAGCAATCCAGGGTGATTTCCAAAGTCACCATTGGTCCTCCACGGCACACACAGTAAGTACCACTTGATACACAGAGACACACATACACAGAGACACACACGCAAAAAAATATATTTTTGGGGTTAAAGATATAACTCAGGGATTAGGACTCTGCCTCGAAAGCAGAAAATCTTGAGTTTGGATTCCAGGTCCTATATAAAAAATGGCCAGGTAGAAACAGCATTGGTCTGCACTTCTAGTTCTGATGGGTGGAGCCTGGGAAATCCCAAAGGGAAGCAAGAAGAAGGTAAAAGCAATCTAGGATGATTCCTGACTTCACTACAGGGACACACAGTGCTTTCTCTCTCTCTTTCTCTCTCTCTCTCACACACACACAAATAAAATGTATTTTTAAATCTATCATCTATAATCAATCAATCTATAAGTCTATCTATCTATCTATCTATCTATCATCTATCTATCATCTATCTATCTATCTATCTATCTATCTATCTATCATCTATCATCTATCTTTATTGAGAGAGCAAGAGAACCCATGCATGGCATGCATTGTAGGTACAACTTTCAGAAGTCAGTTCTCTCCTTCTACCATGTAGGCTTGAAATTGAACTCAGGTCGCCAAATTTGTAAGCAAATGCCTTAACCCACTGAGCTGGTCCCTGTGTTTAATTTTTTTTAATTTATTTATTTGAAAATCAGGAACTTTGGAAACCAATTCTCTTTTTCCACCATATGGTCTCCTAGCGATTGAACTCAGATCACCAAGTTTTTTGTGTGTGTTTGTGTAGAGATGCCATTACCCACTGAGTCATCTCGCTGGCCCCAACCTTTCATTTAAAAAAATTATTGTCCTAGTTTTACAAGCATATTGAGTAACTATCTCTTACCCCTCCCTCCCTTTCCTTTTTGCCTCCTTCCTTCCCCTCTCTTCCATCCCACTTCCTTCCACATTAACCCCACCTAGTATTATAATCACAACGAGTAATAATCCCTGTCCCTCCTTTCCCCCTTCCTCCCTCTCCTTGTAATCTCTCTCTCTTCGTCCCTTCATTAATCCATCCCACTAGCTTCCACCCTCCTGTCTGTCTTTTTTTTTTTAAACTTTTTAATTTATTTTGCACGTGTGTGTATGGTGCACTGTGTGTATCAGAGGACACTGTGTGTCCCTGTGAAGGGCCCAGAGTAACTTCTGGAGTCATCCGGGATTGCTTCTACCTTCTTTTTGCTCCACTCTGGGATTTCCTAGGCTCCACCTACCAGGGCCGGAAGTTCAGGCTGCCGCAATTTCCACTGGCATTTTTACCTGGAACCTGGGATCTGAACTGGGGACCTTGTGCTTGAGAGAGAGAGGCTTCACCCATAAACCATCATCTCTCCAGCACCTGCCTGTCTGCTTCTGTGATACCCATTGTTCCCTCTGGTTCATCTGCGCTTGTGGGAGTTCAGACCTCTGTTGCAGACCAAGTAGCCATTCCTTGGGCAGACCCACTGCTAGGGGCACTCCCCTTCACCTGTTTACCTCAGCCTCTAAGGTACTTATGCTTGAAATTATTTCTCCTGAGATCCTCACTAATCCGTGGGGGCATGTTGATTTATCAGTCACTTGTCCCTCTGGTAAGAATGAGTCTGTCTCATTGCAGTGAATTCCTAGATGCAGCAGGGCCTTGAGTGGAATGCTCTGCCCAAGCGGTGGACCCTCCCATCTTTAGGCTCTTACAGTCTTACCACCTCCTCTTCCCTAAGGTTCCCTGAGCCCTACGATGGGGAGAGATTTGGCTGGCCTGATTCCTGGTGAGCATTGCAGAGTTGCCAGTACTCTTGTTTCCTGGTTGCTAGTGTTGTTCACTGTTCTTGCACTGCACTAGGCAGTGCCTAGTGTACTACGCACTGCCTGGGTATTGAGATCCGTTTCTATTTCAAGGTAAAAAACTGTTGATAAGGTCTTTATATAAAAGAAGGCTTAAAAGAGTGGGAGAAACAGAAATAGGATATAGTAGAGAGTGTGGTTGGCCTCTAGGTATCCAACCACTTGCTTACTAACCCCCAACTCCCTCAAAGACAGTGAACACATGCGCAACAATATAAAGCAGTCTAAACATCAGTGGATGGGGAGGAAACTGACAGTGGACAGGGTCAGATGTACATACACACAATGGAATACTATTAACTATCAAAAATAAATTAAGGAAATTTGTTGATAAATGGAAGGAATTAGAAGAAATTCTACTAAGTGAAGTATCCCAAACACAGAAAGACAGACATCACATGCTTTTCCTTCTAAATGGAACCTAGAACTAAGTCCTCATAATGACATGCTTCAGGGGAAATCGCTTACAGTATCTATTACAACCATAAGGTAGCATAACTTGGGGTTTAGGGGAAAGAAAACCACAAGCAAGTGGAGACAAAAGAACACAATTAAATAGCGATATAAGGCCACTGTTAAGACAAGCTCATAAGTGACGAAATTGAAATGTTTAACAAATATCTTAAAAAATGCTCCACATCCCTATCCATCAGGGAAATGTAAATCAAACCTTACCCTGTCAGGATGGTGAAAATCTACAATGCAAACCATATGAAATACTGGAGAGGATGTGGAGAAAAGGGAGCTCTCATACATTGCTGGTAGGAATGCAGGCTTATACAACCACTCTGGTGATCAGTATGGTGATTTCTTAAAGAGTTATGTACTGAAATGCCATACGACTCTACTATACCACTACTGGGAATAATTCCCTATAATGCAGCAATTCACTACAGTGACATGAGCACAACCATTTTCTTTGCTGCCCTATTTACAATAGAAAAGTCATAGAACCAACTCAGAGGCATAACAGTTGACAAATGGGTAATGAAAATGTGGTACATTTATACAGTGGAATACTACTCAGCCATCAAAAAGGATGAATTAATGAAATTTGCTAGGAAATGGATGGAATTAGAAGAAATTATATTGAATGAAGTATCCCAGACACAGAAAGTTAGATGCCATATGTATTCCCTATTAAATGATTCCTAGTTACAAACTCAGTTAATGACATATTCAAAGGTAAATCTCTGTAATACCCCATATAATCACAAAGGATTATAAACAGGAAGGAAGGAGAATGGGAACCTCAAAAGAAAGAAGACAGGGGAACACGCTTCAATAGAGCAATTAGGCCATGGTCATGTATTGCATGCAAGTCTAAAGATATCTGGCACAACTCACTCTTACTTCCCTTCCTGGTCACTTGGGACTGAACAGGTTTGATCTCCCCAGTCAGGGAGGATATAGGGACTGACAGATAGATGGTAACCAACCAGCAAATTGGAAACTAACCCCCCTCCTCACTGCTGTGTCCTACTCCTATTCTTCCATCTACCTTTGAGTGTCTTATTATATCAAGATTGTCCTTTAAACAGTCTTTTATCTTTGCTTAGGAGGTGATCTTCTGATTCAAATCAGAATGCAGCCAAGGGCAGTGCAGGAACAGCAAAACTGAAAAAAACAACAATCCATAATTCAGAAACACCAAAGACCCTATATTAATCACCTGGTACCAGACAAGCCAAATCTCTCCCCATTCTAAAGCTCAGGAGCTCCCTTTCACCCCACCCCACTCCGCCGGTCGGGACGCGTGCGGTCCAGCTGGGCCTCACCCCGCAACTCTAGGTAAGCCCCGGCTGTGCCCGCCCACCAGAACCCCAGGTCAGCCCAAAGGGACCCGGCTCCGACTCCCGCCATCCAGCCGGAGCCGCGCGTGCAGGGAGGAGGGACGAGGAGGACCTCCCCCTGCGCCCGGGGCCCCGCCCCAGCTGCCCTCGGGTTAAAGAGCTCCATGCAGACGTCCTCATCCTCCCTTTCACCCCACCCTGCTCCGCTGGTCGGGACATACGCGTGGTCCAGCCGGGCCTCACCCATGACCTAGGTAAGCTCTGTCCCTGCCCACCCCCAGAACCCCAGGCCAAATAATTCAGTTTAGTGAAATTGAAAGATCTTAAGAGTTAAAACGACAATGCCAAAGTCAAAGTCCAAATCCATGAGAAGCAACACTCAAGTAAACAAATTTCCCACTGAAGAAATTAATCCCATAATGTTAGACTCCAACAAGTACAAACCCGCGGAAAAAGGCCAAGAAAGCCTGACCCAGGATAACGACTTTCAAAATATGATCATTATCATGTTCAATACTATGAAAGAGGAAATCAGGGAGGAATTACATAATCGAATCAATCGCTTTGAAGAGGAACACAACAGACATTTGGAGGAGTTGAGAAAAACAGTGTAAGAAACAAAAACTGGCATAGAGCAGTTAAAACAGACTCAAGCAGAGTTTAAAACTGAGCTACAAGACAAGTTATCTTCAACCCAGAACTCTACAGAGAGTCTTATCAACAGAACTAACGAAGCAGAAAACAGAATTTCAGACCTTGAAGATAAAGTGGGAGTACTAACCAGCTCAATGGAAGAGGTTGTTAAAGCCAAAAAGATACTTGAGAGAAATATCTAAGAGATATGGGACAACCTGAAGAAACCTAACATGAGTATTCATGCAATACCAGAGCAAGAATCTCAAAATACCACCCCTGAGGAAATTTTTCAAACGATCATCAAGGAAAACTTTCCTCATCTAAAAAAAGAGAGGCCCTTAATATAATTCTCTGGGTTTGGGATACTTATATTAAATGAAGTATCCCAAACCCAGAAAATTAAGCGCCGTATGTACTCCCTAATAGGTGGCTCCTAGTACCAAACTCACCCAGCCCACATTGAGACACCCAAAAGTAAACCTATGTAACACAGTAATTGCAAGGATTATGAACAAGAGAGATGGGTTAGGAGGGCCACACCAGAAACAAGGAGAGAGGGGACCATGTTACAGCAGAGAAAATAGGCCTCCATCAAGGTCTGCAAGTAAGTAATGAGAAACCTGGTTAAGTTCACAGACCTTCTTTCCTGATCTCACCAGAAGGGGAGGGCATATAGTCTAGCAGATAAAAAGTAATCATTTTGCAAATGGGTGATGGACCCCTCCCTCACAAAGGTTTCCTACTCTTATTACATCTACCCTTGAATGTGCTATTATAACAAGACTCCAGTTTAACAGGTTTTTGTCTCTGGCCAGGGGGTGACATACAGTGCCCAGCAGAATGGGGTGAAGGGCATTGCAGGAGCACCAAAACTGCAAAAGAAAATCAACAAACCACAATCCAGAACTTCAGAGATTATATCAATCACATAGAACAAGGCCAGCCTAATCTCTCCCCATCCTGGAGCTCAGGGACATTTGCGGAAGAGGGGGCGGTAAGATTGTAAGAGCAAAAGGATGGGAGGAGCAACGATTTGCAAGATTCTCAACAATAGTTGGGGCCAAAGCAATCATAATGGGACTTTGCATGCCCTGCGCAATGTCCAGCGCACTGTTGCCCTCATAAAGTCTAGCATCTGTTAAGGGCACCGAGACCCCTGGAGGCAAGGGATTGACAGCCATAGTAGTGATCTTATGCTTAAGGGGAACAAGAGAAAGGGCTTATGGAAATGCCACTGGGTCCTTATATGTCATCGGAGAGGAGGACCCAGAGGAGAGTTAGGCATACACAATAAAGGACTCTCTGGGAATTGGGGGGGAGGCACTGGGGCAAGGGGAGGGGAGGAGGGGGGAGGGAGGGAACTGGTAAAAAATTTTAAAATGTATAATTAAATTTTCAATAAAAAATGAGAGGCCCATCCATATACAAGAGGCATTCCACACCCCAAACAGATACGACCAAAACAGAAGCACCCCACGGCAAATAATAGTTTAAACACTCCACATTCAAGATAAAAAACTGGTGCTGAGAGCTTCAAGGGAGAAAAAACAAGTCACTTTTAAAGATAAACCTATTAAAATAACAAATGACTTCTCAGTCGAAACAGTAAAAGCAAGAAGAGCTTGGAGAGACATACTTCAAGTATTGAATGAGCAAAAATGTCAAGCCAGGCTGATTTACCCTGCAAAACTATCAGTCATGATCGAGGGAGAAAGAAAAACTTTCCAGCACAAAGATAACTTGAAGGGATACATGTCCACCAAACCAGGCCTTCAAAAAATGTTAGAAATGATACTCAAGCATGAAGAAAAAAACAGGCATATCCAGGAGAACAGAAGGCAAATATAACACCATTAAAAGCGATGCAATATACTTATAAAAACTACTAAACATAATAAATGTCTAGAATTAAAAATAGTTTCTCACTTATAACACTAAATGTTAATGGACTTAATTCACCGATCAAGAGACACAGATTACAAACGTGGATTAAAAATCACAATCCATCAATCTGCTGCCTGCAGGAAACCCATCTCACCACAAAAGATAGGCACATCCTAAAAATAAAAGGCTGGTCAACAATTCTACAAGCTAATGGAAGCAGAAAACAGGCAGGGGTAGCCATTATGTTATCAGACAAAGTGGACTTCAAACCAAAGAAAATTATAAGAGACACTGATGGATACTATATTTTAGTCACAGGTACAATTCACCAGGAAGACTTCACAATACTGAATATATATGCACCCAATATGGGCCCCTCCACATTCATAAAGAAAACCCTACAGCTTCTAAAGCAAGAAATCAACCCCCAAACGTTAATTCTTGGGGACTTCAACACCACCTTCTCAACATGGGATAGATCAACAGGTTAAAAGCTTAACAGAGACACTTTGGAACTTAATCAAACCCTGAAGGAAATGGACCTTACAGATCTCTATCGAACTTTTCACCCACGCACCAAAGAATACACATTTTCTCAGCAGCACACGGAACTTTCTCCAAAATAGATCACATATTGGGCCACAAAACGAATCTACACATATACAAGAAAGTTGAAATTCTAACCTGTGCCCTATCAGACCACCACGGCCTAAAGCTGGACATCCACAACACATCAAACAAGAGAAAATACACTAACTCCTGGAAACTTAACAATATGATGCTAAATGAGAACTGGATTCAGGAAGAAATTAAAAAGGAAATTCAAGATTTCCTGAAAGTGAATGATAATGAAAATACAACTTACCAAAACCTCTGGGACACAATGAAAGCTGTTCTAAGAGGTAAGTTCATAGCTCTTAATGCCTACATCAAAAAAATGGAAACATCAGAAATAAACAACTTAACAATGCAGCTTAAAGCTTTAGAAAAACTAGAGCAATCTGATCCCAAAAGTAGTAGAAGAGAGGAAATTAGCAAAATAAGGGGAGAAATATCTGAAATCGAGATTAAGAAAATGATAGGAAAAATCAACCAGTCAAGAAGCTGGTTCTTTGAAAAAATCAATAAGATTGATACACCCCTAGCTAAATTAACCAAAAGCAAGAGAGAGAAAACCCAAATTAACAAAATTAGAAATGAACATGGAGTTATCACTATGGATACCCAAGAAATCCAGAGAATTATAACATCATATTTCAAAAACTTATACTCTGTGAAGTTTGACAACACAAAAGAGATGGATGAATTTCTAAGTAAACACAACCTACCTAAATTGAATCAGGAAGTTGTGAATTATTTAAATAGTCCTATAACATATAAGGATATTGAAGAAGTAATCTCAAATCTTCCCACCAAAAAAATGTCCTGGGCCAGATGGATTCAGCACAGAATTCTACCAGACATTTAAGGAGTTAATAACACCAATACTCCTTAAACTGTTCCATCAAATAGCAAAGGAAGGAACACTACCAAATTCCTTCTATGAAGCTAATATCATCTTAATCCCAAAACTTAATAAATATTCACTTAAAAAAGAAAACTATAGGCCGATATCTCTGATGAACACAGATGCAAAGATTCTCAACAAAGTCCTAGCATATCGGATTCAAAATATCAAAAAACCATTCACGGGGACCAAGTAGGCTTCATCCCCGGCACACAAGGTTGGTTCAACATACGCAAATCAATAAATGTAATTCATCATGTAAACCAGTCCAAAGTCCAAGACCACATGATTCTCTCGATAGATGCAGAAAAAGCCTTTGACAAAATCCAACAGCCTTTTATGATCAAAACGCTAGAGACTGTAGGAACGAAAGGAACATTTATCAATATAATAAAAGCTGTATACAACAAGCCAACAGCAAGGATTATGCTCAATGGGGAAGAATTGGAAGCATTCCCACTTCAATCAGGAACTAGACAAGGCTGTCCACTCTCACCATTTCTATTCAATATTGTACTTGAAGTCTTAGCTGAAGCCATAAGACAAGAAAGGGACATAAGAGGGATTCAAATCGGCAAGTAAGAAGTCAAGCTATCCCTATTTGTAGATGACATGATCTTATACCTGAGTGATCCCAAAAACTCCACCAGGAAGCTCCTGGAACTCATTGAGAAGTTCAGCAGGGGGCAGGATACAAAATAAATGTGCAAAAATCAGAGGCCTTCCTATATGCCCAGAATGAAAGAAGTGAAAAAAGCCTTGAGAGAAACAATCCCATTTACTATAGCCCCTAAAAAAATGAGATACCTTGGTATAAACCTAACCAAGGAGGTAAAAGACCTTTACAATGAAAACTTTAAAACCTAAAGAAAGAAATTGCAGAAGACACCAGAAGGTGGAAAGACCTCCCATGTTCCTGGATTGGTAGAATCAACATTGTAAAAATGACCATCCTACCAAAGGCAATATACAAATTCAATGCTGTACCAATTAAAATCCCAAAGCAGTTCTTTAAAGAAGTTGACCAAATAATCTCAGTATTCATATAGCGGCACAAAAGACCCAGGATAGCAAAGACAATCCTGAGTAACAAAAACACTGCTGGAGGTATTACTATACCAAACCTTAGTCTATACTACAAATCCATAGTTATAAAAACTGCCTGGTACTGGCTCCAAAATAGACACACAGATCAATGGATAAGGGTTGAAGACCCAGATATAAGCCCACAAAAATACAGCCATTTGGTCTTTGACACAGGGGCCCAAAAAATCCAATGGAAAAAGTACAGCATCTTTAACAAATGGTGCTGGCAAAACTGGATCTCCACATGCAGAAGATTAAAGCTGGACCCATACTTGTCACCATGTACAAGACTTAATTCCAAATGGTCCTTGATTTAAGGCCAGAGACTTTAAAAACCATATTTGAAAGGATAGGGAGCTCTCTCGAGCTGATTGGGCTAGGCCAACACTTCCTAAACAGACATCCAATGGCACAGTCACTGCTACCAACTCTCAACAGTTGGGATCTTGTGAAATTAAAGAGCTTCTGTTCAGATAAAGAGATTGTAACACGAGCTCAAAGGCAACCCACAGAATGGGAGAAAATCTTCACTAACCACATATCAGACAGAGGTCTGCTATCCAGAGTGCACAAAGAACTTAGAAAACTAAACTCCAAGGAAAACAATGGCCCAATTAAAAAATGGGCCCTGGAACTTTAAAGAAACTTTACCAGGGATGAAATTAAAATGTCTAACAAATATCTTAAAAAATGCTCCGCTTCCTTCGCCATCAGGGAAATGCAAATCAAAACTTCCCTGAGATATCATCTCACCCCGGTCAGGATGGCAAAAATCCACAATACAAACAACGACAAATGCTGGAGAGGATGTGGAGAGAGGGGAACTCTCCTACATTGCTGGTGGGAATGCAGCTCATACAGCGACTCTGGCGAGCCGTCTGGAGATTCTTAAAGAAATTAAAGATTGAAATGCCATATGACCCTGCTATCCCACTTTTGGAAATAACCCCCCATGCAGCTGAGGTTCGCCTCGATAGCACAAGCTCGACCATGTTCATAGCAGCACTGTTTACAACAGCAAAGTCATGGAATCAACCTAAATGTCCAACAGTTGAGGAGTGGATAAGGAAACTGGTACATCTATACAATGGAGTACTACTCAGCCATCAAAAATGATGAATTACTGGAATTTGCTGGGAAATGGATGTCATTAGAAACAATTATATTAAGTGAAGTATCCCAATCCCATAAAGTTAAGCGGCGTATGTACTCCCTAATAGGTGGCTCCTAGTACCAAACTCACCCAGCCCACATTGAGACACTCAAGGGTAAATCTATGTAATACGGTAATTGTAAGGATTATGAACAAGAGAGATGGGGTAGGAGGGCCACACCAGAAACAAGGAGAGAGGGGACCATGTTACAGCAGAGAAAATAGGCCTCCATCAAGGTCTGCAAGTAAGTAATGAGAAACCTGGTTAAGTTCACAGACCTTCTTTCCTGATCTCACCAGAAGAGGAGGGCATATAGTCTAGCAGATAAAAAGTAATCATTTTACAAATGGGTGATAGACCCCTCCTTCACTGAGGTTTCCCACTTTTATTACATCTGCCCTTGAATGTGCTATTATAACAAGACTCCAGTTTAACAGCTTTTTGTCTCTGGCCAGGGGGTGACATACAGTGCCCAGCAAGATGGAGTGAAGGGCATTGCAGGAGCAGCAAAACTGCAAAAGAAAATCAACAAACCACAATCCAGAACTTCAGAGACTCTATATCAATCACAAAGAACAAGGCCAGCCTAATCTCTCCCCATCCTGGAGCTCAGGGACATTTCCGGAAGAGGGGGCGGTAAGATTGTAAGAGCAAAAGAATGGGAGGAACAACGATTTGCAAGATTCTCAACAATAGTTGGGGCCAAAGCAATCGTGATGGGACTTTGCATGCCCTGCGCAATGTCCAGCGCACTGTTGCCCTCATAAAGTCTAGCATCTGTTAAGGGCACCGAGACCCCTGGAGGCAAGGGATTGACAGCCATAGTAGTGATCTTATGCTTAAGGGGAACAAGAGAAAGGGCTTATGGAAATGCCACTGGGTCCTTATATGTCATCGGAGAGGAAGACCCAATGGAGAGTTAGGCGTATACAATAAAGGACTCTCTGGGAATTGGGGGGGAGGCACTGGGGGAAGGGGAGGGGGAGGAGGGTGGAGGGAGGGAACTGGTAAAAAATTTTAAAATGTATAATTAAATTTTTAATAAAAAAAAAGAAAAAAAAAAAAAAGAAAAGGGATACAGTCTAGACTAGTATGCATCGTACATACGAAGGAGGTTGAATGTTGAATGAGTATTTGTCCAGTGTTGCTCAGGAATGTATTAAACTTACTTAAAATCTGAAAAAAAAAAAAAAGTAATCATTTTGCAAATGGGTGATGGACCCCTCCCTCACTCAGGTTTCCTACTTTTATTACATCTGCCCTTGAATGTGCTATTATAACAAGACTCCAGTTTAACATCTTTTTGTCTCTGGCCAGGAGGTGACATACAGTGCCCAGCAGGATGGAGTGAAGGGCATTGCAGGAGCAGCAAATCTGCAAACGAAAATCAACAAACCACAATCCAGAACTTCAGAGACTCTATATCAATCACAAAGAACTAGGCCAGCCTAATCTCTCCCCATCCTGGAGCTCAGGGACATTTGCGGAAGAGGGGGCAGTAAGATTGTAAGAGCAAAAGGATGGGAGGAACAATGATTTGCAAGATTCTCAACAATAGTTGGGGCCAAAGCAATCATAATGGGACTTTGCATGCCCTGCGCAATGTCCAGCTCACTGTTGCCCTCATAAAGTCTAGCATCTGTTAAGGGCACCGAGATCCCTGGAGGCAAGGGATTGACAGCCATAGTAGTGCTCCTATGCTTAAGGGGAACAAGAGAAAGGGCTTATGGAAATGCCACTGGGTCCTTATATGTCATCGGAGAGGAGGACCCAGTGGAGAGTCAGGCGTACACAATAAAGGACTCTCTGGGATTTGGGGGGGAGGCACTGGGGGAAGGGGAGGGATAGGAGGGGGAGGAGGGGATTCGGGGGGAGGAGGGGGGAGGGAGGGAACTGGTAAAAAAATTTTAAAATGTATAATCACATTTTTAATAAAAAAATTAATTAAAAAAATAAATAAAGCTCAGGGAACATTGGGGAAGAGGGGGCGGCAAGATTGTAAGAGCCTAAAAATGGGAGGGACCAGTGATATACAAAATACTCCACACAAGTCAATTTGATCCTTTTGTCTGTACCTTCCAATGCTAGGATCACAGGTGTGTGTAAACGTGTCCTGTGGGTGTGATTCTGCGTGCATTCTAGGCAAGTGTCCTCGTCCAGATGAACTACACCTTCAACCACAAATCTGCTTTTTGGGAAGAAGCCCAGGTGACTGTGTGCACCTGAGGGGGGGAAATGGGCTGGTGATGGGTCTCTGCACCTGCAGGCTCATACCCAAAATAACAGCGCCCTTCATGTGGGTCTGGGTTTGTTCCAAGTACCTGCATATCCCAATGTAATTCTCAACATTGCCAATTTACAGATGAGGAAAAAGAGTTTGTGGCTTGGGCTATGTAAATTACTTTGCCTCATAAATAAATAAAAAATGTATAAATAAATATATAAATCAATCAATAAAAAGAGGGGCTAGAGATGGTTCAGGGGTTAAGCTTTGGCCTTGAAAGCAGAAGGACCTCAGTTCAGATCCAAGATCCCAAGTAAAAACCGCCAGGCAGAAGTGGAGGTGGTCTGAACTTCTGACCCTGGAAAGTGAAGCTTGGTGAAACTCCAAAACAAAATAAAAAGGAGGTAGAGTCATGCAGGGTGATTTCCAAAGTCACAGGCATACACACACACACACACACACACACACACACTGAAAAGAGAACAATGAGATGGCTCAGCTGTCAGTGGTAAATTGACTGCTTGCAATCCTGACATCCTGAGCTCCATTTCTGGAAGCCCACCTAGTGGAAAGAGGACTGACTTCTGAAAGTTGTCCTCTGATCTCTACCTGTGCACCATGACATGCATATGCCTCTCTCTCAATAAAATATTAAAAATAAAAGGAGAAAGAGTTTGACTTGGACAGTGTCTCTGTGTATTTCTAATAAAAAACCAGAATGTATTTTTTCCTTACTTTGTGGTCTAGCTCTAGACAGCAGTTGGGTTTAACAGCAGAGGTGCTATTACTTCTGTGTCCATTCAGGGAGGCCAGATAGCCCAAGGTGGAAGGCCTTTAAGTCTAATGACTTGAGGAAGTAACGTTCCTGGTAAGAGTTGGTAATCCCAGCACTTGGGAGATGGAAGCAGGTGGGTCAGCAGTACAAGGTCATTCCCTAGCTACGGATCCAGCATCATTTGCCTGGGCTCCAGGAGACTGTGTGTGTGATCTGTCTGTCTGTCTAGCTCTCTCTTTACACACACACACACACACACACACACACACACACACACACACAAAATGCATGCATAGGTGCATAGGTGGAGATCAGAGGACAACTTTCAGAAGTCAGTTCTCACTTTCTACCATGTTGGTCTTGGAATTCAGGTCTCCAGTTCTTTTTTTTTTTTTTTTTAAACAAGATGCCTTTCCTGCTTACTTACCTTTCCTTTCTTCCTTCCTTTTTTCCTTCCTTCCTTCCTTCCTTCTTCCCTTCCTTCCTTCCTTCCTTCCTTTCTCTCTCTCTTTCTTCCTCCTCTCTTTTTCTCCTGTTTCTCTCTTTCTCCCTCTTCTCTCTTGTTCAGAGACAGGGTCTTGGTAAATTGCCCAGATTAGCTTTGAACTCATGGTCTTTCTTTGCCTGCCTCCCAGGTACTGGTAATTCAAACACATGGCACCACACATAAGAGGCCTCAGAATTTCAAAATTTCTCAAAGGACTTGCCCTTCCTATGACACATCCCTTTCATACTATTAAAACCACAAGTGTGCACATTGTTGTCAAGGGCTAAGGAAAACAGCAAATTTCTATTTCTCTATTGAAGCATCTGTCCCGCCCATCTCTGCCTGTGATGCACCGGAAACTGTTGAAAGCCGTGTGCCAGCTTCTCCCCTGTCTTACCCCTGAGCACATGGCCCAGCCTCCCTGATCCGGGCAACCCTGTGAAAGACATCCCATCCCTGTCTGGGAGTGCTACCCCCACACCCCTTGCCGGAGCTGACAGAGCAACAGGGTCTTCTGGTTTCGCTGAGACAGCATCTCCCTGGGTGTCCTAGACCAGCCTGGAACTCAGTGCAATCCTCCTGCCTCAGCCTCCCCAGTGCTCTCTACCCCTGCATGCAGTTAGCTTTTTGCTTTGGTTGTCTTACTGTCACCCAGACTGGGCTCCAGGAAGTAAACTGAGGGAGACCTGGAACCCCTGATCTTACTGCCTGGATCTCAGGTGTGGGCCACCACACTTGCTTGGTTGGGGAGCTAGGAGTAATAGCAGAAGAATGCCAGGTAAAATCGCCAGGCATAGACAGCAACTTGCACTTCCAGCCCTGGAAGGAAGAAACTGGCAAATCCCAGAGCAAAGCTATAAGGACAAAGAGCAATCCAGGATGATTCCAGAGTCATCCTTGGGCTACCACAGGTGCATGCACACACATGCACAGAAAAAATTAAAATCTTTAAACAAATTCAAGCGACATTTCAAAATAAAAGACAACTAAAAATAAGATTTGTTTTTGAGCGAGATTTACTGAGATGGAAGGCACTTCTAAGATAATGTCCTCTGGACAATACATGAGCCCCAAGCTGGGCCAATCCACTCTTCCTATCCTTTGTAAGACCAAGAGGAAAGTCACAGAAATCTCTTAGAGGCCAGGATTTTACTGTTTTCTTAGCTATCATCGGAAAGATATACTGTTCCAAGTGGCCTAGGGGACATAAAACTAAGAAAAAGAAGAAAGGCCTACTTACCCAGACATTTATTTTTACTTCCCTTGGGCAAGGATCTGCCCTGAGCTGGCAGAGGTGTGTGCATGGAGTGAGGAGAGTCACACAACACAGATCTGAACCTTGTGGACCAATGTGGCTGGTGTAATTCTGGGCTGGAACATTCTATATAGCCAAAGCTGGCTGTCATGGTTGGGCACAGGTGTTAATGTGACAGTTGAGATTTTGAGCTCTGGGCAGATGTGTAGAGAATTAGTGGTTCAGTTAGACACAGAACCACCCTGCAGAAGATTGTCTAGCTCAGTAGGAATGGAAGGAACCTTTATCAATATAATAAAAGCTGTATACAACAAGCCCACAGCAAGGATTATGCTCAATGGGGAACAATTGGAAGCATTCCCACTTCGATCAGGAACAAGACAAGGCTGTCCACTCTCACCACTTCTATTCAATATTGTACTTGAAGTCTTAGCCGAAGCCATAAGACAAGAAAGGGACATAAGAGGGATTCAAATTGGCAAGGAAGAAGTCAAGCTATCTCTATTTGCAGATGACATGATCTTATACCTGAGTGATCCCAAAAACTCCACCAGGAAGCTCCTGGAACTAATTGAGAAGTTCAGCAGGGTGGCAGGATACAAAATAAATGTGCAAAAATCAGAGGCCTTCCTATATGCCCAGAATGAAAGAAGTGAAAAAGCCTTGAGAGAAACCATGCCATTTACTATAACCCCTAAAAAAATGAAATACCTTGGTATAAACCTAACTAAGGAGGTAAAAGACCTTTACAATGAAAACTTTAAAACCCTAAAGAAAGAAATTGCAGAAGACACCAGAAGGTGGAAAGACCTCCCTTGTTCCTGGATTGGCAGAATCAACATTGTAAAAATGACCATCCTACCAAAGGCAATATACAGATTCAATGCTATACCAATCAAAATCCCAAAGCAATTCTTCAAAGAAGTTGACCAAACAATCTCAAAGTTCATTTGGAGGCACAAAAGACCCAGGATAGCAAAAACAATCCTGAGTAACAAAAACACAGCTGGAGGTATTACCATACCAAACCTAAGTCTATACTACAAATCCATAGTTATAAAGACAGCCTGGTACTGGCTCCAAAATAGACACACAGATCAATGGATAAGGATTGAAGACCCAGATATAAGCCCACAAAGTTACAGCCATTTGGTCTTTGACAAAGGGGCCCAAAGAATCCAATGGAAAAAGAACAGCATCTTCAACAAATGGTGCTGGCAAAACTGGATCTCCACATGCAGAAGATTAAAGCTGGACCCGTACCTGTCACCATGTACAAGACTTAATTCCAAATGGATCAAGGACCTTGATATCAGGCCAGAGACTTTAAAAACCATAGTTGAAAAGATAGGGAACTCCCTCGAGCTGGTTGGGCTAGGCCAACAGTTCCTAAACAGACATCCAATGGCACAGTCACTGCTACCAACTCTCAACAGTTGGGATCTTGTGAAATTAAAGAGCTTCTGTTCAGATAAAGAGATTGTAACACGAGCTCAAAGGCAACCCACAGAATGGGAGAAAATCTTCACTAACCACATATCTGACAGAGCTCTACTGTCCAGAGTGCACAAAGAACTTAGAAAATTAAACTCCAAGGAAAACACTGGCCCAATTAAAAAATGGGCCCTGGAACTTCAAAGAAACTTTACCAGGGATGAAATTAAAATGTCTAACAATTATCTTAAAAAATGCTCCACTTCCTTCGCCATCAGGGAAATGCAAATCAAAACTTCCCTGAGATATCATCTCACCCCGGTCAGGATGGCAAAAATCCACAATACAAACAACGACAAATGCTGGAGAGGATGTGGAGAGAGGGGAACTCTCCTACATTGTTGGTGGGAATGCAGGCTCATACAGCCACTCTGGCGAGCCGTCTGGAGATTCTTAAAGAAATTAAAGATTGAAATGCCATATGACCCTGCTATCCCACTTTTGGGAATAACCCCCCAAGCAGCAAAGGTTCGCCTCGATAGCACAAGCTCGACCATGTTCATAGCAGCACTGTTTACAATAGCAAAGTCATGGAATCAACCTAAATGTCCAACAGTTGACGAGTGGATAAGGAAACTGTGGTACATCTATACAATGGAGTACTACTCAGCCATCAAAAATGATGAATTACTGGAATTTGCTGGGAAATGGATGTCATTAGAAAGAATTATATTAAGTGAAGTATCCCAAACCCAGAAAATTAAGCGCCGTATGTACTCCCTAATAGGTGGCTCCTAGTACCAAACTCACCCAGCCCACATTGAAACACTCAAAAGTAAACCTATGTAACACAGTAATTGCAAGGATTATGAACAAGAGAGATGGGTTAGGAGGGCCACACCAGAAACAAGGAGAGAGGAGACCATGTTACAGCAGAGAAAATAGGCCTCCATGAAGGTCTGCAAGTAAGTAATGAGAAACCTGGTTAAGTTCACAGACGTTCTTTCCTGATCTCACCAGAAGGGGAGGGCATATAGTCTAGCAGATAAAAAGTAATCATTTTGCAAATGGGTGATGGACCCCTCTCTCAGTGAGGTTTCCTACTCTTATTACATCTACCCTTGAATGTGCTATTACAACAAGACTCCAGTTTAACAGCTTTTTGTCTCTGGCCAGGGGGTGACATACAGTGCCCAGCAGAATGGAGTGAAGGGAATTGCAGGAGCAGCAAAACTGCAAAAGAAAATCAACAAACCACAATCCAGAACTTCAGAGACTCTATATCAATCACATAGAACTAGGACAGCCTAATCTCTCCCCATCCTGGAGCTCAGGGACATTTGCGGAAGAGGGGGCGGTAAGATTGTAAGAGCAAAAGGATGGGAGGAGCAACGATTTGCAAGATTCTCAACAATAGTTGGGGCCAAAGCAATCATAATGGGACTTTGCATGCCCTGCGCAATGTCCAATGCACTGTTGCCTTCATAAAGTCTAGCATCTGTTAAGGGCACCGAGACCCCTGGAGGCATAATAGTGATCCTATGCTTAAGGGGAACAAGAGAAAGGGCTTATGGAAATGCCACTGGGTCCTTTTATGTCATCGGAGAGGAGGACCCAGTGGAGAGTTAGGCGTACACAATAAAGGACTCTCTGGGAATTGGGGGGAGGCACTGGGGGATGGGGAGGGAGAGGAGGGAGAGAAGGGGGTTGGGGGGAGGAGGGGGAAGGGAGGGAACTGGTAAAAAATTTTAAAATGTATAATTAAATTTTTAATAAAAAAAATAGTGTCTTTCAAGTTGGCCACCAGCAGCAGCCTCTTTCCTAGCTGGAAAATTCCACAAACCCAAAAGATCCCCAGAAGATTTGAAGCCTTTGCTTCTCTGGAGGCTTGAAGACTCTGGTTTCCAACGTCCATGAAGAACAGCTGGGCTCCAACGTCAGTGATGAATGGAGAACAGCAACAATTCCTAGAGGCCATGCTCTAAAGACACCAGGATCAGCAACAACATGACGGAAAAGGTGAAGCTCCACGTCATCCAAGAATGGAGGCAGCAGCAGCAGCAACTAAGAAGGCCAGATGCTCTAAAGGCGAATAATGTTCACGCATAGTAGACTGCACTGCAAGTCAACACGGCATATGGAAGAGCAACTCCCTCTCCCTTGCACTTTCTATTATGGGGTCCACCACTGGAAAGTACCACCCACCATGGGCTGGTTACTCCACAGCAATCAGTCAAGTACCTGCAGTCTTGTTCAGGGGCCATTCCAGCCATTAACCTTCCACAGCTGCTCCCAAACAGTCTGCAACTGTCAAGTTGACATTGAAATGTGACTATAATACTTGACAAGGTCAGATGAAGAGCTGATGCTGGCCAGCGCCAGGTGTGGGTGCGGCTAGACAGGAACATGTCTTTCTTCCAGGTGGTCTATGGTACAACGAGCTGATAGACAGAAACCACATGGACTACTTCATCCCCTTCCTGCCTCTGGAGTACAGACATGTGAAGATCCCAGCAGGGATTCTCACTCTGCTGCTGTCTCCAAGGGACATCGCTGATCAGATTTTGCTTGGATGTAGTCGGGGAGGGGTGCCCCCTCTACAGGCCTTACCTGCAGGCCTCAGGCCATGAGCTCCCTACACATGACCCAGGCCCTCACTCTGGGCTGCCTGCAGATTCTCAGCAGGTTGCTTTGGCCACTCCTCCCGGTGTTTACTGTCCCTGCTCCAAATGGAAAGGGGCCACCCAGGAGTGACGCTTCTTGTGGCCACCAGGGGGCAGCGCATCCACTCCCCTCACACACCAGAGCCAGCTGTGGTAAACTGGGAGTTTATGGAAACACCCCTTCACCCTAGAACAGAGCTCACATAGGGACATAAAGGATGTGTGGTGATATATGGAGTGAGGGTCTGACTAGCCCAGATTCCAGAGCGCACATTGAACCCCATTGAAGAACTGAAAGTGTGAGGGAGCAGTATCTCAGTGGTGGGGGTGTTGGCCAGGTGCCCAGAGGCCCCAGGCAAAAAGGAGGGGCCGGCTGTCTTAGCTGGATCTGACTGTGTGACTTGCAACCAGACAGGTGCCTGTGTGTGTCTGGTTTTACCAAGAATGTGCCCTGATAACCCAGCTCAAACCACCCACTGAAACACTAGGCAAAGGGCAGCCATGGCAGAGCATCCTGCCATCCAGCCCTCGGGAGGAGGAAGCAGGAAGATCAGGAGTTCAAGGTAACACCAGCCTTCATAGATCAAACTTTATTTAATGATCAAAACCCATCCAGATTTCTGCCTGGGGACATCCCACCCACACTCACAGCTCCCCACATGGTGGATATTTGCACGAAGACAACTCAGACACTGAGGCAACCCCAAAGGTAGTGTGGCCACTCAGCTCAATGGACAGCTTAGGGGTCCAAGACCTCTGTAATGATTCTGGGAGGGTCCACCGAGGCATTCAGAGCACAGAGCACTGAACAGTTCACCTGTTCAACAGAGGAAGCCCTAAGGTCCCTCTGACCATGGGTGGGATTCATGGGGAATCTTCTGGAAATAGGTGTCCAAGTCCATCTCTTCTTGGCTTGGCCAGAATCGCAGGTGGGTCTCAGACCTTCATGGTGTTGCGTGATGACAGAGTGAGTTCCTCCTTTCCGGGTGACAAAGGTTCTGAAGACATCTGTGAGTGGTTCTGAACAGCCACTTCATCCAGGATCCAAGAGATGAAGGCACACGTGTAATGCACACGCACACAGAGTGGCCAGGGACCCGGGCCATGAGTTGTCTCAGTCCTAAAAAGGACACTGAGTCCCCAAGTTCACCTGGCAGCTGGCAGCCAGGAGTCCCGGGAATCACAGGTGGCAGGCCACCTCCCAGATGATCTGCAAAGCCATGGAGAGGCAGGGCAGCTGGGCCAGGACATAGGCCAGTGAGCGGATGGGGGCCCGCAGCTTGCCCAGGTAGGCCACAGTGTGCACCATGCGCCCGGCGAGGAAGATGAGAAAGTTCATCCAGGCAGTGAAAGGGTGCGGCCCCAGGAAGGAGTAGACAAGGCCCAGGAAGAGGAAGGGGTAGATGGTCTCCATGTTGTTCCGGTGAGCTCTGCAGAAGAGGCAAAAGGGTATAGAGTCAGCTGGGCATTTGGTCTCAGGCTATGTGTGCCACTGAACATTTAAGAAGGGTGAGTGGCTAGGAAAGCTCCTCAAGGGAAACCTCTTCAAGGTGCCTTCTGGGAGACTGGTCTCACTCGGCAGCCCAGACCAGCTGGGACTCAATGCAGTCCTCTAGCCTGGAGGCTCCTAGTCCTATCCGGGATCAGACCTCTCTAAATATATCAAGAGTTGAGGGTGGTCAAGGTCATCTGCATTGGGTCCTGGTTTAGCTTCTGAAATTCATGCTAGTGTGCAGACTGGCACCTAGCATACAGTAGGCGCTCATTAAATGATCGATGTATGGATGGATGTACTGGATGGATGATGGATGAAGTCCATAAGGAAAATTTATTACCATAATTCTTGGAGAAAGGGCAGAGCAGGACATTCCCTTCCTATGACACATCCCTTCATACTCTTAAAACTACAAGTGTGCACATTGTTGTCAAGGGCTAAGGAAAACAGCAAATTTCTATTTCTCTATTGAAGCATCTGTCCCACCCATCTCTGCCTGTGATGCACCAGAAACTGTTGAAAGCCGTGTGCCAGCTTCTCCCCTGTCTTACTCCTGAGCACATGGCCCAGCCTCCCTGATCCGGGCACCCCTGTGAAAGACATCCCATCCCTGTCTGGGAGTGCTACCCCCACGCCCCTTGCCGGAGCTGACAGAGCAACAGGGTCTTATGGTTTCGCTGAGACAGCATCTCCCTGGGTGTCCTAGACCAGCCTGGAACTCAGTGCAATCCTCCTGCCTCAGCCTCCCCAGTGCTCTCTACCCCTGCATGCAGTTAGCTTTTTGCTTTGGTTGTCTTACTGTCACCCAGACTGGGCTCTAGGAAGTAAACTGAGGGAGACCTGGAATCCCTGATCTTACTGCCTGGATCCCAGGTGTGGGCCACCACACTTGCTTGGTTGGGGAGCTAGAAGTAATAGCAGAAGGATGCCAGGCATAGACAGCAACTTGCACTTCCAGCCCTGGAAGGAAGAAACTGGCAAATCCCAGAGCAAAGCTATAAGGACAAAGAGCAATCCAGGATGATTCCAGAGTCATCCTTGGGCTGCCACAGGTGCATGCACACACATGCACAGAAAAAATTAAAATCTTTAAACAAATTCAAACGACATTTCAAAAATAAAAGACAACTAAAAATAAGATTTGTTTTTGAGCGAGATTTACTGAGGTGGAAGGCACTTCTAAGATAATGTCCTCTGGACAACACGTGAGCCCCAAGCTGGGCCAATCCACTCTTCCTATCCTTTGTAAGACCAAGAGGAAAGTCACAAAAATCTCTTAGAGGCCAGGATTTTAGTGTTTTCTTAGCTATCATCGGAAAGATATACTGTTCCAAGTGGCCTAGGGGACATAAAACTAAGAAAAAGAAGAAAGGCCTACTTACCCAGACATTTATTTTTACTTCCCTTGGGCAAGGATCTGCCCTGAGCTGGCAGAGGTGTGTACATGGAGTGAGGAGAGTCAAATAACACAGATCTGAACCTTGTGGACCAATGTGGCTGGTGTAACTCTGGGCTGGAATATTCTATATAGCCAAAGCTGGCTGTCATGGTTGGGCACAGGTGTTAATGTGACAGTTGAGATTTTGAGCTCTGGGCAGATGTGTAGAGAATTAGTGGTTCAGTTAGACACAGAACCACCCTGCAGAAGATTGTCTAGCTGGTGGAGAAGGCTCAACCCATGATGGGAGGGACTAGGTTCTGAGAGCTGGTTGAGGAAGTTGGCATCCTTTTGTACACTTGGCCAGACATGCTGGTCTGGCAAATCAGGATTGTCCCTCTCTCAGCCATTACGTAGAGATGGTGTGGCCAGTTCCCTTGGCCCTGGTGTTGGTGCATGCTCTTCATTCAAGCTGGACTAAGAACTGTCACCAGTAATCATAAGAAAAAAATAAACCCCTTGGTCCCTTAAGCCATCTGATGGTTCTTTATCAGCAACTATGCAGGCAGACTGCAACAGTGACCTTGAACTCCTGATCCTCCTTCCTTCATCCCGGGGGTACCATGAGCCCTGAACTTTGTCTTAGTCATGAGCACATATTTTCCCACATGAATGTAACTAGTGTATGAAGACAGCCCGAGGGCAATCTCAGTGGACTCACCTAAGAGAGCGCTCCACATCGGGGTCACTGCGGCAGTACTGGGGACCTCCATGTCTCAGGGCGTCCTCAGGGTTAGCAAAGGCCTGAAACATCAGGGAAGTTAGTAGAGTGCTTGCCCCGCACTGTCTCCACAGCAAGCATGGCTTTGCCACAGGGCACTGCCCTGACTTCCTAGAGGACCTGGGATTCATTCCAACACAACACAATCAAATTAACAGAAATCACTTGGGGCCTTCCATGCCTGGGTGTAAACTCAGCTCCACACTGACTCTGAGCTCTAAGCTCCCCCTGACTCAGCCTCCCCCATCCATAGATTCCCTCTGGAGAGGGAGCAGAGGCGTGGATGGACCCCTACTGGTAGTCTTTCTGGTCCCCACCATAGCCCAGCAAAGCCACGCCACTGACTCCATGGCGATCCTGATTCTTGGCAATTTTTTCAGTAACTCATCCTCCCAAACCTAGGCTTTTCTCTAATGGGGTCCCCAGAGGGTCTCCTTAGGACAACTGGGTGGACCCCACCCCTGAGCTAGATGCAGCCTGCCCTAAGCCATTCCTGTTAAGGATGGTCACACCCACTTTCCCAATTGGGGTTCCTGCCATGCCCCCTTTCAAAGGGCCTCAGGATGCAACACCCCAGGACTGGCTGGGGAAACAGGTGCCAGTGCAGATGGGAGACTTCAGATGTTGGGGTGTTATCTCCAGGAGGAGGGGTGAAGGCCAGGAGTGACTGTGTTCTTCTGTCAATCACAAATAAATTCTAAAAACCTCCTGGTCAGGCCATGTGCCAGACAGTGACATCTCAAGCTCTTATCTTTACAAAAGGACACATTGAGCTTCCAATTTGTCCAAAGTCCCCAAACCTGGGAAGGTGAGGAGATCGGGGCAGCACCAAACCTGACTCAGAGGGAACAAAAGAGGGGGCAGAAGCAATCCAGAATGATTCCTGAAGTCACCCTTGGTCTTTCACAGGGGCACACAGTGCCCTCTGATACACACACACACACACACACACACACACACACACACACACACACACAGTAAATAAAAGTTTTAAAACTTTCAAGGTCATAGGCTGAGGAGATGGCTCAGGGTTAAAGTCTTTGCTTGGAAGATCTTAGGTAAAAATCCTGGCAGACATGGTGGTCGCCTATATTTCTGTTGCTGGAAAGCAGAAAGTGGAAAACCCCAGAGCAAAGCAATAAGGAGGTAGAACAAAAATCCAGAATGATTCCCATCCCTAAGGATGTTACCCGTAGGCCTCAACAGCCCCCCACCCCCATTTTCCCACACGTCCTTCAACATCATCCTCAGCCACATAGTGTACATAAGACCCCATCTCAAAAAAGTAGGGATTGTGGTGTTGGCAAGATAACTCAGCAGGTTTTCAAACTTGTTCTCAAGCTTTAAGACCTGCATTCAGTTCCTGGGAACCCACATGGTGGAAGGAGAGAAGCGATTTCCAAAACTTGTCCTTTGACTTCCACCTCTGTGCCATGACATGCATGTATGCATGTGCCTCTGTCTCTCTCTCCCTCTCTCTAATAAAGAAATAAAATATTTAAAAAGAAGTGACAAAAATTGGGTAGAGAGCCATGGAGAAAGGTACCAGGTTATAGAGCTCAGTTGTGGTCTCAGGAACTGCCTTGTTTGGAGAGGATCCTGTGCCTCAAGGTCCCACAGACCCAGTGCTTTGGGTTCCAACCCTAAGCCTCTGAGCAGCTGAACCTGTGCTCTGAGAATCACTTTTGTCAAAGACCCAGACTGCAGGCCTGCAGCAGACTAATCAGTGATGCCCTTGCACACAAGGAGAAAAGTCCTCATCCCTGCTCCTGGGTCTGCGAATCTGAAAGAAAACTGACTTCTGAAAGTTGTCTTCTGTTTCACCCGTGCCCCATGGCATGCATCCTCTCTCTCTATCTCGGTCTCTCTCTCTCTAACTATCTCATTCAAATACATAAATAAATGAATAAATATTCTTAAAAAGGGATGCTGAGGGCTGGAGAGATGAGGTTGAGACTCTGCATCAGAAGCAAGAGGTACTGAGTTCAGATCTCAGATCTCATGTAAAAAATGCCAAGCAAGAAACAGTGGTGGCCTACATACCCAAACTCAGGCTCACTGTGTCCAGTTGGGCTGGCACATGAAATTAACCAAAAATCCCATCCTTTTCAATTCATAATCCAGACATGCCTCATAAAGCAAGCTTAATCTTCCAAAACACACAACAGTAAAGGAGATTGCCACCTTGTAACTCCATATCCAGCTACAAGCCGGGCCACGCTGCTCCCCTCCCAGGAAGAGGAAGTGGAAGTCTGCAGTGACACGGGTGACATCGCTTTCCTTGGTGCATCAAGACACTATAGCTCTATCATGTTCAAGTAGAAGTGAAGAAAATGGAAAGACTCACGACAACATAAGAAAGCTGTAACATTATTGTTCTCACTTCTGATTTATATTTCTCACTTATATATTTAGGAATGGGGAGAAAGAAGGCACATGCGTGCATTCCATAGCACATGGGTGGAGTCACAGGACAATTCTTTTGGAAGTCAGTTCGCTGCTACCATGTGGGTTTCCAGGGATTGAAATTAGTTACAGGTTTGTGGGTAAGCAACTTACCATTCAGTCATCTCACTAGCCCCACAATTATGCCTTATCATACTTTTGTGTTGTGTATTACGTGTATAAGTATACATGTGTGCTATGTGTGTGTATTTGTAGTGTAGTATGTGTATGTGGTATGTTTATGTATGTGTACATACATGGCATGTGTGCCCTCTGGTGTGTATATATGTAAGGGGTATGTATGTACTGTGTTATATATATATATGTGTGTGTGTGTGTGTGTACTATATGTGATATGTATTTATGCATTATGTGTAGTGTGTGTGTATGTGTGATATGCGGTGCATGTACATATTATGTGTGTACTGAGATGTGTGTACATTCATGTGGCTTGTGTGTGTGTTGTGTGGTGTGTATGTGTATATGTATTATGTGTGGTATGCGTGTGTGGAGGTTTGTGTATATGTGTGTGGTGCCTGTGTGTGTTGTGTTGTGTGTGTATGTGTGTATGTATTGTACGTGGTATGTTGTGTGGAGGTGTGTGAGTATGTGTATGGTGCCTATTTCTGGTGCATGCGTGTGTGCTCCTGTGGGTGGATACAAGTGGGTGTTCATGTGTGACCATACACACAAAGGCCAGAAGTGATCCCCAGGTGTCTGCCTCTTCCACTCTCCACCCTATTTTTTGAGACCTGGCTGGCCAGTGATCCCTGAAACCAGCTGTCTCCACCTACACAGCCAGTGCTGGGGCAGGTCTACTGCTGAGCAAGGGCTTTTCACTGAGTACCAGGGATTCAAACTCAGGTCTCAGGCTTGCAGGCCAGCACTCGGCCATGGAGCCTTGCCCAGCACCTGCTATAGCTGCTTTAAGAACCAAGACCCAGCTGGGCCTGGCTCCTGTGGCAGCGTTTACACAACCCCCATGTGCAATGCAACATGCTGAGGGGCCCATAAGTGAGCGCTCAACTTTACTCTTCAAGACTCAACAAACACTCAGCCCCACTGAGACAAGCCAGGAAGTTAGCTCATCTGTGAATGCCCCCATCCACAGCCAGAGGGGGGAGCTTGATGGGGGGGGAGTTACACAACACTCTCCATGCCTGGTGACACTAACAGCCTTTCCCACAAGAGTTGAGCACACAGGGTCAGGATTGCATGTGCACAGGCTGAAGCCTCCATGTCACTGGGGTGTTGTGCAGTGTGTTAGTGGTGTGGGGTGGGGGGTCTCCTCACCCTGGCTGTCAGCTAACCATAGACTCATTCAGAGCTCAGGCCACAGCCTGATCTAAGATGTTCTCTCTCTCTCTCTGTCTCTGTCTCTCTCCCAGCTAGACCAGTAGCTCCAGGCGGTCGCCCACTTGCCATTCCTCTTTCCAGTCCACATGCTGACTCCCTCAGCTCTTCATGCTACTGTGGTGCAGCTGATTGAACAGCAGAGCACTCACCCGAGCCAGCCGGTAGCCAGGAGAGCCTACTGCCAAGTGGCGACTGCCAAGTGGTGTCACCAGCACAGAATATGCCCAGGGAGCGTCCCCTGGACGGGGTCTTCACTGATGGACAGCCACACTCAGAGGGGGTAGAGCCAGAGTGGTAGGGAAGCTTGAGACTGGGGATGATAGAAGAAGTCCTTTTGGAAACAGGCTTTGGATCCGGATTGGCCTGGACTCCTCACCATACCATGCTGGAGAAACATATGGGTCCCAGACATACCAACCAGGGGTCCCTGATCCCAGAATCCTCAGGGGGCACCTCTGCCCCCAACCCCAGCAGTAACCCCTGAACACCCACATACTGTGGGGGGATCCAATGGTCTAGAGCCCTTCCTGCCCTCTGGGGCCCTTTGTTTTTTTTTTGCACTTTCTTTTTTTTTAATTTTTTTATTATTTATTCAATTGTGCTTGTATGCACGTGTGTATATCTATGTGTGTGTGTGTGTGTGTGTGTGTGTGTGTGTGTATAGAATCATGGGCGAATTGGGGAACCACCATGGACCACCTCCACCTCCTCCTTGTTTACTCTGCCCCGGGATTCACAGGCTCTGCCCTACCAAGACCAGAAATGCAGGTCACCCCCACTTCTGCCCAGCATCTACACGTGAGGTCTAGGATCCGAACTCAGGACTTCTGCCTGCAAGACAGAGGCTTAACCCCTGAGCCACCTCTACAGCCCCCCTCTGGGGCCCTTTGACCTGAGGACATTTTATGTGCATGGTCCCGCCATGGCTCCCCTCTATCTTCACCTATCCATGTCTCCCCTACACTCTCCTCCACTACTCCCCTACACCCCCTGTTTGTGCAACTCTCCCCTTTGCTATCGCTGCTCCATGACTCCCTCATGCACCGTCTCCATGCCCACCTTGCCTCAGGAGTCTGACCCTTATCAGTCCACACAAGCCCCTGCCTGCCGGCAGACCCCCCTCCCCAAGTGCATTTGGGACCAGTGTCTTCTTGTGAGGTGGCTGTGACCACGTGAGCCACTTGAGCCTCGTGCCACTGCAGGCGTGTTGGTGGGCAGCAGCTGAGACCTGCACCCTGGGGGAAAGGGGACCAGACACCAGGGGCTGAGCAGAGACAGGCTGAGCAGAAGACAGAGCCAAGAGATGGTGCTCTTGCTACAGCCCGGACCAGGACAGCAATGAAACAAACAACTGTGACAAATATGCAAGGACTCTGTTGACTGACTGGCTGTTTATTTGTTTGTTTTTGAGATGGGGTCTCAAGTAGGCAAGAATAACCTTGAACTTCTGATCCTCCTGCTTCCACTTTTGGAGTGCTGTGATGACAGGCAAACGCCCACCATACCAATCAGTGTGATCAGAGGTCACTGGTGTATGGTAAGGCAAGCACATTCCAAGCTGGCCTGCATCCCCAGCCTTCCCCACACTAGAGACTCAGCCAGCCATGGAGACGCAGATACAGCTACATACACAAGGGGCTAGAGAGATAGCTCAGGGGTTAAGACTCTGCCTCGAAAGCAGAAGGTCCTGAGTTCAGATCCCAAGTCCCATGACAAAAAAATCCCCCCCCCCAAAAAAAACCAACAGGTATAAAGGGCTGCAGCCTGTGCTTCCAGTTCTGGTGGGCGGAGCCTGGATAATCCCAGAGGGAAGCAAGAAGGAGGTAGAAGCAATCCAGGATGATTCCCAAAGTCACCCTTGGTCTTTCACAGGAACACACAGTGCCCTCTGACACACACACACACACACACACACACACACACACACACACACAAACAAACAACAACAACAAGAACCACACCCCCCCCATGGAGCAGGCGCTGTCAATCTGGTGCCACAAGACACTTGTGGCCTCCAGTGTCCTCGCTGGGCCCAGCTGGGTGTTCTGCCCTCTCCACGGCGCCTCCAATCACTGATTACAGAGCCAGGCATGTCCTTGGGGGTGGGGGTGGAGGGCAGAATTGAACCCCAGAGGAGCAGCTGAAAGTGCAGAAGGGCGGAGCATCCTGCACAGAGTCGTGAGGTAAGAAGAAGCAATCAGGATTATTCCAGAAATCACCATTAGTCCTACACAGAGATACCCAGTGCCCTCTGACAGACAAACACACACACACACACACACACACACACACACACACACACACACACACACATGTTCCGCTCCCTCTTCAGATCCCGCCTTTGCTCCGTTCCCAGAGAGTTACTCGGGCAGATGTCGTGTGACTACATAATCAATAAATTTTGTCCATTCCTTGTCGGCAGCATGGTGAAGCCACCCTTCCTTTGTTTTATTTGTTTTTCTACTTTTACAAGCACACTGAGTATGCATCCCAGCCTCCCTTCCCTCTCCTCTCCCTTCCATCCCCTCCCTTCCCTTCACTACTCACCCTTCCTTAAAAAAAGAACAAAGAACCTTACACAGAGGATTAAGGCAAGATTTCCTAATGGAGAAAAAGAAAGGAACTCACAGTATCAGAGGGGGGCAAGGGAGCCCCCACTGGCTGGCAAGATCAGGCATTGAGCTTTTCCTTATTGGTTTGTTTTAGTATTTTTTAAACTGATTGAGCTTTTGTTCTTCCCTTGTCTGATTGGTGTGTCTTATGGGGGCTCAACTCAAGGTTGAGCTGTGTCTTTGAGGAATTTGTCTACATTGGAGAAGCTCATTTCCATATTCGTCATGAACACAGGGCTGGGGAAGTTGGGTTCCTTATCTCTAAGGGGGCTGGAGCCCCATGAGTGGCAGGGTGTGTGTAATCCCAGCAAAACACTCTAGGAGAATAAAGGCAAAGTTTATTAGAGGAGAGAAGGATGGAACTCACAGACAGGCAGTCCATGAGGGGCAAGGAAACCCTGGAGGACTCATGGACTCCAGGTATCTACATCTCTGGGGTCTCTACATCTCATTGGTCTGTTCATATTGGGGCACAACCCAGTTGATCTTGTGGCGTGTGTGTGTGTGTGTGTGTGTGTGTGTCTGTGTGTCTCTGTGTCTGTGTCTGTGTCTGTGTGTCTGTGGAGGTACAAGGATGACTTCAGGAATATCCTGAATTGCTCTACCTCCTTGTTTCCCTCTGAGGTTTCCCAGGCTCTGTCTTGCAAGGCTGGAAGTGCAGGATCTGGGATCAGAACTCAGGACCTTCTTCTAGTGAGGCAGAATCTTGACCCCTGAGCCATCTCTCAAGCCCCATCCTGGGGTTTCAATAGAGGCTCAGACTCAAGCACAGTCTAGCTGTCCTCGTGTGGAGATCATCCCCCCATTGCTCACCCATCTTCCTCTGAACTTTCAGTGTCCTGCAAGGTGTCTAGAGACAGCTCCTAGAGACAAGCTCCTCCTAGGCTGGCAGCAGCTGAAGCCTTTTCTTTCCCCCAGCAAGAGATTCCTGGGGAAATTCCAGTGACAGGGTCTATTGTTCAGCGGGGGAAGCCAAAGGGAGGGGACAAAACTTCTTTACTGGGGCCAGGACAGCTGCATGGGAGAGGGGTAGAGGAGAAGCTGGGGGGGGGAATGGGAGCGAGGAGAATGTGGGATGGGTGAGGTGCTCTGGCCAGTTATCTCTCTCCTGGGACACCATCCAGCTCATCCGAACTTAACCACTTCTAAAACCCCCCCTCCAGGATTTTTTTCTGCCTTTCATGTGTGCACATGTTTGCTTGCATGTGGGTGCGGGTGTACATGCTTGTCAGTGCTTATTTTTTTTGTTTTTTAAATATCCAGGTTGTTTTAACTTTTTATCTATCTATCTGTCTATCTACCTATCTATCTATCTATCTGTCTATCTATCTATCATCTATCTATATATATCTATCTATCTATCTATCTCTGTGTATGTGTGTGTGTGTGCGTGTATGTGTGTGTGTGTGTGTGCACCAGAGAGCACTATGGGTCCCTATGGAGGACCAAGGGTGACTTTGGGAATCATCCTGAATTGCTTCTCCCTCCTTTTTGTTTCCCTCTGGGATTTCCCAGGCTCCATCTTCCAGAGCCTGAAGTGCAGGCCACCTCTGTTTCCAAGTGGCGTTTTTGCATGGGACCTGGGATTGAAACTCAAAACATTCTGCTTATGGGGTAGAGTATTAATCCCTGAGCCGTCTCTCCAGCCCTATGTCAAGGTTCTTGTATTCAGGAGTTGAAGATAGAAAAATAGAACACCTGGGGGTTGGAGAGATGGCTTAGGGGTTAAGACTCTGTCTTGCAAGCAGAAGGTCCTGAGTTCAGATCCCAGGTCTCACATAAAAAAGCCAAGCAGAAAGGTTATAAACCCTGGTGGGCAGAACCTGGGAAATCCCAGATTGAAGCAAGAAGGAAGTAAAGCAATCCAGGATGATTCCCTGAGACACCCTGGATGACAGTCCCCTCTGACACACAGACACACAAAATAAATAAAATATTTAAATAATATATTTCTTAAAAAAAGAAAAATAGAACAACTATAGAGGATTAAGGCAGATTTTTTTTAAGAAGTGAGAAGGGAGTTTGTGGATGTGGAATCCATGAGGGGCAAGGAAGCCAGAGATGGGTCAGGGGTATTTATGGAGTGAGGCAGACCTGGCAAAAGTGGCTTTTCCTCACTGCTCAGCTGCAGTTTCTGCAACCCTGATTGGAGCTGTTGGTCCCCTACATCTCACTAGTCTGTTCATATTGGGCTCAGCCAGGATGATCTTGTAGGGGACCTCATGATCTGCTCATGATTGAGGAACTTATCTGCAAGGAAGAGCTCACCTACACACCCTTTCAGATTAAAACCAGTTCCTCATGACAGGCAGGACACTCTTTCAGGATAATCCTAGCATGGGGGATGGTGATCAAAGACCTTCCCAGCATGGTCTTTCCACTCTGTCTAAACTACCCAGCAACATTATCCCTCTCTCACCAGCAAAGTGTCATTGTGCAGCCTCCAGATATTCTCACTGGAGGTCAGGAGATCAACACACAGATTCTGGGTGACACAGTTCAGTCCATCAAAGACCACAGCTTGTGTCTACACCTCCCCCCCCATTTCCTACTCACCTTAACCTGCCTCTTGGAATAGCACTGCATGTAATCAAAGTGGCCCACTTTGTCCATGCCATAATTTGAGTGTTATTTGAGACATTTAATCTGTGTGGGGGCATGGAGTTGGGTAAGGTCACAGCAGCAGACACAGTGGCTGGGACCCCTGGCCTATGTGCCCATGCCTGTCACCATGTGGTATTGTTATGGATTTGGGGTTATCCAGAGATTCACCATAGACCAAAGGTTAAAAATAAATAACTGAGAGCTTTCTGAGAGAGAGGGAGAGACTGGTACCAGGGCTTGCACACACAGGCAGGGTGATGCTGTGCAGTCCAGAATTAGGTCTCCACACAGTTTTTATAGACAAGGGACAAAGGAGGTTGCAAGACCCTCCTTGGGTGCAGTTCCACCAGTTGACTTGTGGACAGCAGCAAAACAGTGTAGCAGGCAGTGTTTTACAGTCTTATCAGCATGCAGGCTTCTTGCAGGTCATCTGCCCAAATGACATTCCAGGCGGGACTTCCTGAGAACTGGCAGGGAAGTGGGCATTTTCATTGCTTGCAAGCAATTTCTCAGGCTTAAGAATTCCGTTTTAAGAATTTCCCTTTTATATTTCTCTCCTACAGCCATAGCTGAGTCTGTATGCATTGAGGTTCTTGTATTTGGAGTCAAAGGCTAAAACCAAAACCCATGTAAAGGAATAAGGTAGAGTTTATTAGAGGAGAGAAAGAACCAGTGGCCTTCATATGTGGAGTACGATGAGGGGTGAGGGGCCCTCTAATGACTGGCAGGGTCAGTTATATTTGTGTACATATATGTTTTTTTTAATTTTATTTATTTATTTATGTGTATGAGTGAGTGAGTGTGTGTGTGTGTGTGTGTGTGTGTGTGTGTATCTGTCAGAGGTCACTATGTGTTTCTGTTGAAGACCACAAGTGACTTTGGGAGTCATCCTAGATTGTGCCTCCTTTTTGTTTTTTTGTTTTTTTGTTTTTTTGCTCTGGGATTTGCCAGGCTCCACCCACAAGAGCGGGAGACACAGGCTGCCATTTCTACCAGGCATTTTCACATGGGGCCTAGGATCCAAACTCAGGATCTTCTGCTAGGGAGACAGAGTATTAAGCCCTGACCCATCACTCCAACCCATGATTGGAGCTTTTTTGATCCTGTACATCTCACTGGTCTATCCACCTTGGGGCCCAACTCAGTTGATCTTTTGGTGGGGCTGGAGATCAAGTTGTTTGTTTGGTGGGCTTAGCTTGTTGGATATGGAGAGCTCATCTCCATATCCTTTCATGGGGAGTTTGGCCATCTTCTCTCTGAGGAGGATTGGAGTAGGTTCCTCAGCAGGGGGTATTCCTTAGAATGATCTCAAAAGCAGGGGATGACCTTCTGGAATTTCAAAAACCTTCGCAGACCATCCCAGCATGTCTGCTCTAAACCTGCATAGGATTAGTCACTATGCCAGAGTGCCCTTCAAGCTCTTTTCAATCCTTATCAAACTCACTTGCCAAACACTTCCAGCACTGTGGTTAGCCAAACCCTTCTGTGTCTGAGGAGATGGCTCAGTGGGTAAAGTGTTGCTGGGGAAGCATGGGATCTGAGTTCAATCCCGAACATACAAGGAAAAAAGCCAAGTGACTGGGCACATGTGCAGATGCCCAGACCTGGGGGGGCAGAAATGAGCAGATAGATGGGGTGGCGGGTCAGACCCCGAGCCCCAGGTCCAGCAGGAGACCCCTGCTAGAAAAACAAGGTGGAGAGTGATTGAGCAAGATGTTGACCTTAGTCTCTACATGTACACAAATACCTGTATATGAAACACACACACACTCCTTCTAAAGGCTGAAACTATTTATGACTTGGTGCAAGGATGGAATCCACTCTAGGTCCTTGCAGTAAAATTTAGATGAGGATGTTCTAGTGTATAAACATCATATGCAGTACATCTCAAGCGCCCCTTTTTAGAGTGCAGCCCCTCCCTTCAATTTCCATCTCAGAATTATGATTTCATCCAAGTCACATTGTGCACCCCACATATGACGGTGAAGGCAGGGGTCTCCCTCCATGGCCCACTGGAACAGGTCCACTGACCCTCGTTGACTGATGCCCTGTCCTGTGTCCCAGGGCCCCATGTCTACACAATGACAGGTTCAGACAGCCACAAGCCATTTCAGTTCTTCAAGGAACAACAGCTACCAGGTTGATTTCTTTCTGGTCTTATTCTTTTTAGCAGAATCAGCAAGATAGCTCCTCGGTAAGGTGCCTGCTGACAACAATGGTGGTCTGAGTTCAGTTGTCAGATGCCCACCTGGTGGAAGGAAAGAACTGACTTCTGAAGGTTGTCCTCGGTCCCCACATGGGCATTCTATGGTGGCATGCACGTGCATTCTCTGTCTGCTGTGAGATAGATAGATAGATAGATAGATAGATAGATAGATAGATAGATAGATAGATAGATAGACAAGCCAAAGCGATCATCATCAAGTACCGACAGGTGCACGTCTGAATGAAGCAGAGTAGGGTGTAAGGAGGCAGGTTCTCAGCTATCCAACGCCTTCATCTGGGGCAGGGTTTGTGGGGGGAGACAGGAAACAAGGACCAGACCAGATAAAACGGGAGACCCTCTCTCATATATGTCTAAAGTGTTGAGTGAGATTTCCATTTCTTGCTGTGCAACCTTGCTGTATATGTGTCTGAGTATATGTCTGCCAGAGAAATAAGACATGTATGTGCGTGTGTGCACATGAGTGAATCAGAACTTTATATAGTCATGCATGTGTTCTATACAGTATAGACAGAATTCATGAGACATATATCCTATTTATATGATATGCACATATGCATCTGTGTGTGTGCATGAGAGAGAGAGACAGAGAGAGACAGAGACAGATTGCTTATAAAAAATTGGCTCACCTACTTTTGAAGGCTGACACCCACCAAGATCGTAGGCAAGGGGGGGATAAGGAGGGGAGAGGGAGAGGAGAGTGCTTGCTCCCTGGACACACTGTATGAGGCTGCAATTCGAGGTAGAGGAGAACCCACAAACTCCCAGCCATCCAAGGTGTAAAGTCCCCTCTCCTTTCCTGGGCCACTGGATGGGGCATCCTGGTATTGGCATTGTTAAGGATCCAACCTGGCACTTCACATCCCACTAGGAGAGCCACAGCCAGACACTCACACTAACCCTGGCCCAGGATGAATAGAGGGGACAGGGATAGGAACTGGATCCATACTGATGAAACAGGATTTCTTCCCAGGTTCTTGTACTCTGGAGTTGAAGACTGAGACCAGAACACGTGGAAAGGATGAAAGCAAGAGTTATTGAGGGTGAGAAAAAGAGAGGAACTGTGGACACTGGGGAAGCCCACGAGGGGCAAGGGAGCATGGACAGTGAGCCAGGTCAGGGGTACTGATAGAGTTAGGCAGGTTTTAAAACGTGGCTTGTCTTTGGTTGTTTTTTGTTGCTTTAAATCTGTGTGGGGCTTTTGATCTGTTCATGTCTGATTGGCTAGTTTGTGTGTGGGGTGGGCTGCTAAGGACTCAGCTGTCTTTCTACAGATGAGGAATCCATATCCTTTCATAGTAAACAGCAAGCAGAAGTCTGGGACAAGTGTCTGGAATTGGTGATCTTATCTGTTCGATAAGGTTCTGGTCTGTTTCATTAGGATATTCCCAGAGTGTTGGTGGGGGGCTTGTAGGGAACCTTCCTAGCCTGACTGCTCTGCTCCATGCCTAAGAAAAAATATTTTATCATTGTTACTTGAAAACTGCCTAATAGAAGCTTTTATTCTGGTACTAAGGCAGCTAGAGAGCATGCTTGAAGGTGGGTCTCTCTCTCTCTCTCTCTCTCTCTCTCTCTCTCTCTCTCTTAAATTGTAGGCATTATTTTATTTTTATTTATTTATTTTTGTGTTTTCAATGGTCCCTGTCACAAAACATGGATGACACCAGTCTGAACTGGAGAACACCTCCCCTCGGATGCACAAACCATGCCTGAGTGCAGCTAGGGTTCTTGGCAAGGGCTTGGGAAACCCTGTTTTAGTTGGATTGTTCCCTCTTCACATTCTGACTACACCAGGGTCTGATCTGCATGGAACAAGAACCTGAGACCCTGGAAGACGTGAACTTGACTTGCTGCTGGTGAAATGTCTTGTTCCCCAAACCATCCATTTTAGGACCCCTTGGGTGGTCTCTGCTGAGGTAGGTGTTGCCTCCTGTAGAAGCATGGAGGGATCAAGGAGCCTGGAGCACTGAGCGCGATGCCCCCCTCAGGGTGCCTGCAGTCTGGCATGGTTATGTGACATCTCAGTGGTCATGACTGGTCAGTTGTTTTAATGTTTTTGGAGATAGGATCTCACCTGGAAGCTCAGACTGGCCTCAGGCTCACACCATCAAGCCATGAGGTATAGACTGAATGGTAGGGATGCATTTGTGTATGCGTGTGTATGTGATGTGTGAGCATGCACCGGTTACTCTCTGTGCTGCTGTGAGGCAGTCAAAGTCCAGCAACTCAAGGGAGAGAAGAAGATTTATTCAGCTCATGATTCTAGAGTGAGACACTGTCTGTCCTGGGGGAAGGCATGGCTGGTGGTGGGCTAAGTCACAGCTATCATAGAGGCCCAGAGCTGCTGCAAAACCAAGGGGAGACTCACTCACTCCAGCAGGGCAGGGCCAGCTAACCTCAAGTCCCACCCCCATGACTGCCTTCCTCCAGCAAGGCTCCACCTCCCATAGGTGCCATGACCTTCCCAACTAAAGAGTCAACACATGAACCTGTGGGGCACATACACTTTTCAGATCATGACAGAAGGGATGCATACATGCATGTGTGTGGAGGCAGAAGCTGTGGTTTTCCTTGGTTGCTCTTCAGCTTGTGCTCTGAGGCAGGGTCTCGTGCTGAATCTGCAGGTTACTAGTCTGGCTGGAGGTTTCTGTCTGTCTCCCTGTCACTGGGGTTGCAGGGGCACCCTACCTTTTGACACCCAGGCTGCTGGGACTTGACCCCAGGTCTTCAAGACCGTGCAGCCAGCCTTGGCCAACTGAGCCATTTCCCCAGCACTGTCAGCTGATTTATTTTATTTGCTTTCTCTGTGTGTGTGTGTGTGTGTGTGTGTGTGTGTGTGTATCAGAGGGAACTAAGTGTCCTATGAAGATCAAAGGGGCTGTGGGTCCCTCTGGGCAGGAGTGGTGTCTCTCCTGCCCCATGTGACCACTTTATTGAAAAAATTACTGCATGAGTGAGTGAAAGAATACACACATGAAGGAATACATGCAGGGTGTGTTTGTGGGGCTCCTTGGTAGAGCGCCTGCCTTGGAGTGTACAGGGCCCAGGTTCAAGTGAACAAACAGGAATGTCTTGTCATCACCTCTACCTCTGTGAATCTTAGGGTGCCTTTACAGAGTCTCCCTTCTCCTATTTTCCCTCCTTGAGGTACCTGAGGCAATATCCCCACGAGCTTTAAGCTTGTGCTGTGTGTCATTGGGTCTCTACTTC
The DNA here is from genome assembly GCA_023101885.1 of Typhlomys cinereus. NCBI lineage: Eukaryota > Metazoa > Chordata > Mammalia > Rodentia > Platacanthomyidae > Typhlomys > Typhlomys cinereus. The sequence goes on from JALPQD010000984.1 coordinate 159,608, forward strand.
CTGTGCTCTGGATGCTTCTATGTGCAGTGCATCTCCATGTTCAGAACCTTCCTGTGGGGAGCAGCTCCTAGGATCCACCCAAGTGTGTAGATGAGAAAACTGAGAAGCAGAGAGGTTAAGACAGTGGCGCATGTGGCTGCTGTGTCACAGGGCACAGAGATGAGTCAGCCACGCCATGTCTACACTCAGGACACTTGGGAACATTTGATTGACTGGTAGCCTGACATCACACAGTGCCTGAGAAACCCTTCAGGTCCATTTCTTCATGCTCACAATTCACACAACCCCCCCCCAGGACATGGTGTACCCACCAGGTGGGTACAACAAAGGACAGCCTCCCTGGGTTTGTATTCACCCATGTACCTCACACATGGTTGGTCTCCTATGAATTGGAACCCCTGTGCTTACATGTTGACCTCCCTGGACCAGGGCTTCATAGGCTCCTGGTGTGGAAAGCCTGGCTCTGTGTGCTTACACTCGGTCTCACAGGACATGGACAGCTGCTGTGAGCTCAGTCTTGAGAATGGTTGCATCTTAAGCGATGTTCTCTTATTCCTGATATGTAGTTTTATTTTATGGCTTTTAAAAAAAAGGACATAAGGATGGGCAGTGGACATACTAGGGGATGTCCAAGAGCAGGGGGTTGAAGGAGGGGATAGCTAGGACCACAATTCATTGTTCATGTATACGAGGTTGTCGAAGAATAAAAACATAAAAAAACACATCAATCAATAAATAAAATTGGGGGGTTGGAGAGATGGCTCAGGGTTTCAGACTTTACCTCACAAGCAGAAAGATCTGAGTTCAGATCCCATGTCTCATATAAAAATAGCCAGACAGAAGTGGCAGTGGCCTGTCTGGCCCTGAAAGGTGGTGCCTGGCAAATTCCAGATCTAAATGAAGAGGTAGAAGCCATCCAGGATGAATCACCCTGGTCCTCCACAGGCACACGGTGTCCTCTGCTACACACACACACACACACACACACACACACACACACACACACAGACATACAAATGTGAAGAAACTAAAACGTTGAGGAGTTGGTTGTTTAGGGTCACATAGTCAAGATGTAACCCTGGACCCTTGATATATCCTGGACTCTGGATGTTACCTGGAGTCCAGGTTTTCCACCCAAGCCCAGGCACGTCAGCCTGTGCGCACCTCAGATGACCCTTCACCCTTCCAGCCACATGCCAGTGGCTCACATACCAGCCAGTCATTCAGAAAGTGGGTATGGAATGTATCAGATACCAGGATAGGAGCTGGAATTTCCCAGAAGCCCCTGTTGATATCTAGTGTAATGAAAAACAGCTACATTTGGGGGCATTTTTCAGACAAGAAAAATTGGTAGCTTATGGACATCTGTGAATGGTGCTACAACTGGAGGTCTTTTTTGTTACCTGTCTGCTGTTTCCCATCACGATCTGTCACTCATGCTGTCAAATTCTCTGCCACTGCTTCTGTCTGGCAGAAATCATTTCCTGCAGCAACCCTTGGGCATCCTACCTGGAGGGTCCCTATTCCTAACTGGGTGTGCTGCTTTCATCTGGTGGTCAGATATGGTAATTGCATGGGCCTTGGGGCAGAGAGGCAGAGAGGGAGGGGACAACTTTTGAAGTTGATTCTTTCCACCATGTGGCCTTCTGGAGATCAAATCAGACTGCAGGTTTGTGAGCAGGTGCCTTACATGCTCAGCAGTCTCACTGGCCCCTTATATATTGCCTCTCTCTCTCTCTCTCTCTCTCTCTCTCTCTCGCTAAAGGAGATGAAGTCAGATGTTCCTGCTCAGTTTCCCTGCTGTGTAGAGACAGGAGCTCAGACACCTGTCTGGAGTTGAGTCCTTCTTCTTGCCATGCCCCGACCTCAACTTGACACGTGTGTACTTGACCATCCCCTGGGTGCCCAGAGATTCCAGGTCACCCCCAACCTGGCTACCCCACTACCATTCACTCAAAGCTGACGTTGCTGTGAGTACAAACACATCAATCGTCCTCTCTGATCCTGGACCAGACTTGTAAACATGTTTTCCTCCTGAATTGTCTTCTGCCTAGTGAGTCAGGAGCACTGGGGGAACACTGTGAGCACTGGGAAAACTGGGAGCACAGAGAACTGGGATTACTGGGAGCATTGGGAGCAGAAAGAGCAGGAGGAGTCTGACAGGAAGTGGAGCCAGGTTTGGGTTAACCACTGTCAGTGTAGAATTCATCAGTGACAATTGAGGCTTAATAAAAATAAACAAACAAACATTGGCCAAAGATGACATGAGCAGTTTCAGCTCAGTCAGTCCCTAGACTGGCTCTCGAGCTTCCAGAATGTGATTGGTTGTGGGGCAGGCAGAAGAACCCCATCAAGAGGCCAGAGGGAAGTGGACAAATCCAAAGGACAGGAAGCTTGTTCTGGAGATTTCAACCTCCACAGTGGCCACGTCTATGGAACTGACAGATGGCCCCCAAATTATGATGGTGTCCACGTGTTCCGCCCCATCTAGGAATACTACCGTAGGTAGAACATGCAATTGGTCTCTGGGCCTGCTGATTACCATAACTTAGCTGCACAACAACCACAGGGCCTCAGCTGCTTCCTCTGGTGATCTCGAGGCTGCCTGGGGGCTGCCATCACCACGCAGCACTGTTGAACCTGTGCATAGGAAAAGACCAACATTCAACACTTGAATATGATTTCTACTGCAAGTCTATTCCTTTTATACTATCATAAAGCAAATAAATAAATAAATAAATAAATAAATAAATAAAAGGGTAAGTTGAGAGTTGATGGGTGAGCAGGTAAAATGCTTACAGTGGATTGGCGAGTAGATTCCAGGGCCAGGTAAAAAGGCAAGTGCATCTGGAAACCAGCAGTGAAGGCAGGTGGAGATGAGAGGACCCCAGGAGCTTGCTGGCCAATTAGTTGAAAAGTTAAGATGGAGAGCAAGTGAGGGAGATCCTCATATCAGCCTCTGGCATCCACATGTGCACACATATAACGCATACATGTGATGCTCGTGCACACAACATACCTACACATACGAGCATTCTAAACTGAGGGCTGGCTATGTAATTCAGTTAGCTGTGTGCTTGCCTAGCACATACGAAGCACTGGGATCTACCCCCAATACCACACAAACCGGACATCAAGGTGTCTGCCTGCAACATCAGCTTTCAAGAGGTGGAGCCAAGGAAATCAGATGCTTAAGGTCAGCCTAGGAAGCTTGAGACATGAGACCCTGTCACAAACAAAAAACAGTATGTTTTTTGAGGATTGTAATGGTTACTTTTAACTGTTGCTATGAGAGAACACCCAAAGTCAAACAACTTAAAGGAGAAAGGGAGATTTCTTCAGCTTATGGTTCCAGAGGGGAGAAACAGTCTTTCGTGGTGGAGGCAACATGGCTGGTGGCTGAAGCTGGAGGCAGCTAAATCACCTCAGACATCCTGGAGTCTCTCTTCAAATTTTTCTGTACTGTGGTTCCTTTTATCTGGTCCACTCCTGGGAGATTCTGATTGGATTTAGGGCTGGACTGTGTACTGTAAATGTGTGACAAATGGACAACTCTTGAGGTGGTCTCAGCTGATCCTAGTTAATGCCAGGTGTGGTCAAGTTGACAGCCAGGATTAACGATCACAAGGGTTAAGGTAGAGTTTATTAGAAGAGAGAACAGAACTCACAGACTCCACATGTAGAGTCCCATGAGGGACTAGGACATCCCTGAGATCTCATGAACTCTAGGCATGGAATCCATGAGGGCACAAGCTAGAAACCAGCTCATGGACTCCACATGTGGAGTGCCACAACGGGCAAATGCCCAAAAAACAATATTCAAAAGAAGTAAACCGTGTGACTTTGACCTACCACATCGAAAGATAGAGAACCAAGAAGGAAACTTGCAGTTGAATGCTCACCCTCGAGATACCCCCCAGATTCAAAAAACAAGAAAAAGAGAATCCAAATGCCATGTACCCCCAAAATCCCTCCTGCGTATAGCACTGAGAGAGGAATGGAAGAAGGTGGACATTTAAAAACCAGGAGACCTGAACTTTTTCTTTTTCATTGTTTTCCAAACAAGCAGCCTCCAGGTCTGGTCCTTGGTGCCTCGGCTCACTGCTGCCATCTGGTGCTCACACCTTGCAAGCGCAGGAGTCTGGGGACCCTAGGTCTCCACTGGGGAGGATCGGGGTCGCTGTCTCTGGTGCTGAAATCTCGGCCCCCTTGGACACCCACTTGTCCCAAATGCTTTCTTGTCCATCTTCCTTTCTTGCTTCATTTATGAAAGGATCAAGGAGTTCAGCTAATTGATTCTGGGTGGACAGTGGAGACACTGAAGGGGTGACTCCCATATTCCAGTTGTCCTGCATGTTGCCCATAACTTCACGACCACAAGGCTTAAGGGGACAAGGGGCTTCATTCTGGCTTAAGCTTCTTGGTTACAGTGCCTTGTCCAGCTTGGCAGGAGAGTAGGCCAACACCAGGCTGAGGGAGCTGGCCACACCATCTCCACAGGACGGCTGAGGGGACACCGTCTGGCCAAGTACATTGAAGGATGCCACCTTCCCTAACCAGCTTCCTCCCTTTGTCTGTCCAGGGACTAGAACCACCCACCATCAGCTGGGCCTCGTTCCCAACCCACCTCAACTAAACTATCTCCTGCAAGCTTACTTAGGGCCAAACTTAAGCATTAATTTAAAAAACATGCTTTAAAATGTAAAGTCAGCTAATAATCTTTGTAAATATATTAAGTTTATTCTTAAATTTTTAAATTTTTTTATTATTATTTATTCAATTGTGCATGTGTGCGTATGTATGTGCACACGCATGTGTGTATGTGTGTGTGTAGAACCACGGACGAATCGGGAACCACCATGGACGCCTCCACCTCCTTCTGCCCTGGGATTCACAGGCTCCGTCCTACCAGGACCAGAAGCGCAGGCCGCCCCCGCTTCCGCCTGGCGTCTATACGTGGGATCTGGGATCTGAACTCAGTACCTTCTGCCTTCAAGGCAGAGGCTTAACCCCTGAGCCACCTCTCCAGCCCAATTTTTTAAACTTTATTTATTTCACGTGTTTGTGTGTGAGAGAGAGAAAATGAAAGAGAGATAGAGGGAGAGAGCTATACATCCCTGTGGAGGATCAAGGGTGACTTCAGAATCATCCTGGACTGCTCCTACCTCGTTCTTTCTTTGCTCTCATATTTCCCAGGTACTGCCCAAAAGGACAGGACACCGCCATTTTCACTTGGCATTTTTATTTGTGGCCTGGGATTAAAACTCAGGATGTTCTGCTTGCAAGACAGAGCCTTAACCCCTGAACTGTCTCTTCAGCACAGCTTCATTTATTCTTACACTGTATTACCCATGAATTTATGTTTTTTGTGGCCTGCTCCTTACCCCAATACTGCATCCTTTCCCACCCTTCCTCTCTCCTCTACTGCCAGTTTTCCTCCATCTCCCACATCTCCCTATATGTGAACTGGATCACCTCTAGGAGGTCTGTACTCATTAGTGTTTGGGCACTTGGCAGAGTACACGTGACCCACTAGAGGGCAGACTGTACCATTTAGAGACTCCCCCTCTCATGTCTACACATGTCTCATATGGTCCCTTGGGTAGCGTCATGTCTGATGGGATCTTTGCTACACTGCAAAGTTCAACCACTAATTCTGTACAAATGTGCCTAAAGTTTGAACCTCAACCATCGAGTTGTATCTAACCCATGGCAGAAAGAGAGGAGAAGAGGGAACAGCGAGGAAAGAAGGTGCTCATCAGCCTTTGGGGACGGCTGCTATGGCTCAGACAATCTGTATTAATCAGGGTTCTCTGAAGAAACAGAATCTATAGACTGTAGTATACATCAATCAGCTTATTAAAAAATAACTCACGATAAAAAAAAAGTGTCCTTCAAGGTGGACACCGGCAGCAGCCTCTTTGCTAGCTGGAATATTCCACAAAGCCAAAAAATCCCGAGAAGGTCTCAAGCCTTTGCTCCTCTGGAGGGTTGAAGATGCTGGGTTCTGACATCGACGAAGAACAGCTGGGATCCAATGTCGGCGATGAATGGTGAACAGCAACAAGGTCTAGAGACCAGGCTCCAAAGGCAGCGGGAACAGCAACAACGTGATGGAAAAGGTGATGCTCCAAGTCAGCCAGGGAGCGGGGCAGCAGTAGCAGTCACCAAGAAGGCCAGAAGCTCTAAAGGTGAACAACGTTCACGCATAGTGAACCGGATATGAGAAGAGCAAGACTCTCCTCCATGCACTATTATCTGGTCCACCACTGGACAGTACCACCCACTATGGGCTGGGTTCTCCACAGCAATCAGTCAAGTACCTGCAGACTTGTTCAGGGGCCATTCTAACCATTAACCTTTCACAGCTGCTCCCAAACAGTCTGCAACTGTCAAGTTGCAAATGCGACTATAACACTTGACAAGGTCAGATGAAGAGCTGATGCTGGCCAGCGCCTGCTGTGGGTGTGGCTGAACAGGAATGTGTCTTTCTTCCAGGTGGGTACAGCGAACTGATAGACAGATACCACGTGGACTACTTCATCCTCTCCTGTCCCTGGAGTACAGACACGTGAAGATCCCAGCAGGGATCCTCACTCTGCTGTGTCTCCCAGGGAAATCACTGATCAGATTTTGCCCGGATGTAGTCGGGGAGGGGCGCCCTCCTGTGCAGGCCTCACCTCTGGGCCACAGGCTATGAGCTCCCCATGCATGACACAGGCCCTCTATGGGCTGCCTGCAGATTTTTGGCAGGTAGCATCGGTTGCTCCACCCTCCCTTTCCTGGTCCCTCCCCAGATGTAAAGGGGTGGCCCAGGAATGAAGCTTCATGTTACCGCAAGGGGGCAGCGCGCCCACTCCCTAGCACACAGCACAGCAGGCTGTGGTAAGCTGGGCTTCTAGAAACATCTCCCTACCCCGGAACAGAATTCACAGAGGAGCATGAAGGATGTGTGGTGGTGTATGGGGTGGGGGTCTGGCTAGCCCAGTTTCCAGAGCAGACATTGAACCCCCTTGAAGAACAGAAGTATGAGGGGGGAGCGTCTCAGTGTGTGCGGATGTGTTTGCCCGGGTGTTGGCCAGGTGCCCAGAGGCCCCATGCTAGAGGGAGGGGCCAGCTGCCTTAGCATGGTCTGACTGAACCAGACAGGTGCCTGTGTGTGTCTGGTTTTACCAAGAATGTGCCCTGCTAACCCAGCTCAAACCACCCACTGAAAAACTAGGCGAAGGGCAGCCATGGCAGGGCATCCTACCATCCAGCACTCGGGAGGAGGAAGCAGGAAAATCAGGAGTTCAAGGTAACACCAGGCTTCATAGATCAAACTTTATTTAATGATCAAAACCCATCCAGATTTCAGCTTGGGGACATCCTGCCCACACTCACAGCTCCCCACTCGGTGGATATTTGCATGGAGACAACCTCGGACACTGAGGCAACCCCAAAGGTCCTGTGACCACTTAGCCACTCAGCTCAATGAGACAACTTAAGGGTCCAAGGTCTCTGTACCAATCCTGGGAGGGTCCACTGAGGCATTCAGAGCACAGAGCACTGAACAGTCCACGTGTTCACCAGAGGCAGCTGTAAGTACCCCCTGACCATGGGTGATAATCATGTGGAATCTTCTCAAAACAGGTGGCCAGGTCCATCTCTCCTTGGCAAGGCCAGAACTTCAGGTGGGTCTGAGATGGTCATGGTGTTGCATGATGGCAGAGTGAGTTCCTCCTCTCCAGGGGATGAAGGTTCTGAAGCCATCTGTGAGTGGTTGTGAACAGCCACTTCATCCAGGATCCCAAAGATGAAGGCACATGTGTAACGCACACACACACAGAGTGGGCATGAACCCGGGCTGTGAGTTGTCTCAATCCTAAAAAGGACACTGAGTCCCCAAGTTCAGCTGGTGGCTGTCAGCCAGGTGTCCTGGGCGTCACAGGTGGCGGGCCGCCTCCCAGATGACCTGCAAGGCCATGGAGAGGCAGGGCAGCTGGGCCAGGATATAGGCCAGCGAGCGGATGGGTGCCCGCAGCTTGCCCAGGTAGGCCACGGTGTGCGCCATGCGTCCGGCGAAGAAGATGAGAAAGTGCATCCAGGCGACGAAAGGTTGCGGCCCAAGGAAGGAGTAGATGAGGCCCAGGAAGAGGAAGGGGTAGATGGTCTCCATGTCGTTCCGGTGAGCTCTGCAGAAGAGGGAAAAGGGCATAGAGTCAGCTGGGCCTTGGTCTGGGGCTATGTGCACCTCTGAGTGTTTAAGGAGGGTCAGCGGCCTGGAGAGTCCCGTAAGGAAAACCTCTCCCAGGTGGCTGCTGGGAGATGGGTCACTCTCGGCAGTGCAGACCAGCCGGGACTCAATGCAATCCTCCTGCCTGGAGGCTCTGGTCCTTCTCAGGGATCAGACATGTGACACCCCTGTGACAGACAACCCCCTTCCCCGCATCCTCACTTGAGGGGAGCTGACAGAGCAACTGGCCCAAGCTCACACACTGCTCCAGTTCTCCAAGCCAACTGTGTGGGGTCTTGTGGTTTCGCTGAGACAGGGTCTCCCTGGGTAGCCCAGACTAGCCTGGAACTCAGTGCAATCCTCCTGCCTCAGCCTCTGCAGTGCTCTCTACCTCCACATGCAGCTGACTTTTTGCTTTGGTTGTCTTACTGTCACCCAGGCTGGACTCTAGGAAGTAAGCTGAGGGAGACCTCAAACCCCTGATCTTATTGCCTGGATCCCAAGTGTGGGCCACCACACTTGCTTGGTTGGCGGGCTGGAGTAATAGCAAAGGATGCCAGGTAAAATTGCCAGGCACAGATAGCAACCTGCACTTCCAGCCCTGGAAGGCAGAAACTGGGAGATCACACAGCAAAGACATAAGGACAAAGAGCAATCCAGGATGATTCCGAGAGTTATCCTTGGGCTGCCACAGGCTCACACACACCCATGCACACAAAATAAAAATCTTTAAACAAATTTCCACGACATTTCAAAAATAAAAGACAACTGAAAAAGATTTGTTTTTGAGCAAGACTTCCTGAGGTGGAAGGTGCTTCTAAGATAATGTTCTCTGGACATCATACAAGCCCCAAGTTGGGACACTCCACTCTTCCTAATCTTTGTGAGACAGAGAGGAAAGTCACAGAAATTCCTTACAGGCCAGGATCTTAGTGTTTTCTTAACTATCATCGATAAGACATATTGTTCCACATAGCCTAGGGGGCATAAACCCTAGAAAAAGAAGAATGGCCTACTTACTCAGACATTTTTTTTCTTTCCTTGTGGCAAGGATCCACCCTGAGCTGGCAGGGGTGTGTGCATGGAGTGGGGAGAGTCACACAACACAGATCTGAGCCTGGAACTAGGCTGGCATGGAACATTCTATGTAGCCAAAGCTGGCTGTCATGGTTGGGCACAGGTGTGTCCACTTGACAGTTGAGAGTTTGAGCTCTGGGCACATGTGTAGAGAATCAGTGGTTCAGTTAGACCCAGAGCAATCCCCCAGGAGATTGTCTAGCTGGTGGGGAAGGCTCTACCCATGATGGGTGGGACTAGGCCCTGAATCGATGGATAAAATACTAAGAGCCAGTTGAGGAAGTTGGCATCATGGTGTCCACATGGCCAGACATGCTGGTCTGGCAAATCAGAATCTCCCTCTCTCAGCCATTATGTATAGATGGTGTGGCCAGTTCCTTGGGCCCTGCTGTTGGTGCATGTTCTCCATTCAAGCTGGACTAAGAACTGTCACCAGTAATGGTAAGAAAAAATAAAACCCTTGTTCCCTTAAGCTCTTTGATGGTTCTTTATGGGCAACTATACAGGTGGACTGCAACACTGACCTTGAACTCCTCCTGATCCTCCTGCCTCTATTCCTGGGGCACCACGAGGCCCAAACTTTGTCCAAGTCATGAGCACATATTTTCCCACATGACTGTAATGAGTGGATGAAGACAGCCCGAGGGCCATCTTAGTGGACTCACCTAAGACAGCGCTCCACGTCGGGGTCACTCCGGCAGTACTGGATACCTCCGTGTCTCAGGGCGTCCACAGGGTTAGCAAAGGCCTGAAACATCAGAGAAGATGGTACTGAATGCTTATCCCGCACTGTCGCAGCAGCAGCCACTCACACACCCATTCATTCCTGAGCCTGGCCTGGAGAGAAGATGAGGCTTAGGGAGGGGATGGATCCCTGGTGGGTTTTCTGCCTAGAGCTAGAATTCTGGCTTTGCCACAGGGCACCGCCTTAACTTGCCAGAGGACCTGGGATTCATTCAAACACAACGTAATCAAGTTAACAGAAACCACATGGGGCCTCCCATGCCTGGGCAGAAACTCAGCTCCACACTGACTCTGAGCTCTGAGCTCCCCCTGCCTCAGCCTCCCCCATCCATAGATTCCTTCTAGGGAGCAGAGAGACCCAAGGTTGTATGAGCTTGGATGGACCCCTGCTTGTGGGTCCCCACCTCAGCCGGGCAAAGCTGGCGAGAATTAGCATGACATGTTCAGCATGCGGCATGGGTCTCCAGCCACCACCTGCCTGCCATCCTGTCTGTACCTGCCCTAGGTGCTGAACTTGTCTGCAGGTGAGATATCTGCCCAGAGCTCCCACCCATACATCTCCCTGCCAAGGCCTAGCCTCACCTTTGGGCTAAGGTGAGGAAAGGTGCGTTTTTGGGAAAGAACTGCCCCCCACAAAGCCACAGATGCTTCAGGATGCCAGCAGGTCCCCAGCCAGTGCGCACACAGTCATCTAAAAAACACACTAAAGACTCGGTCCCGCGGCTGTGTCTCAGCCCCTCCTATAGGTTCAGTCCCGGCCCATTTACTGTGGGTCCGGACGCAGTACCTGGGACGCGGGGAGTGCCCACTGTGAGCATCCTGGGGTTACCAAGGGATCTGGGCCTGTACGTGGGACTGTACGCATGCACGCAGGAGGAGTTGGGAATTTCCTCTCCGCCCAGATATGAGATCTCGCTGCCTGGAAAGTGCCCGGTCAGGAGGCTTGGGGCGCCCAGGTTTCCAGGGCTGCTCTCCCCACCGAGTTGGGTCTCCCAGAGGCAGGCGCTTGACAGGGCAGCACCCAGAGGGAGGAGGATGAGGGAGCCCTGGTCCTGGTCAGCAATCTGCAGGGTTTCAGAACAGTTGGATGCCTGTGGGACGCGCAAGGCTCCACCACGCTTGGGCTGTGTGTCTTTAGGTCCTCAGACTTCCTTTCTGGCTGTGAGCAGCCCCCCATCATGCCCACCCAACACCTACCTTCTTCCGCAGCCGCACTTGGCCCGTGATGACAGCCACCACGTACATCTTGATGATCAGGAGTGAGCTACACAGAAGGAATGCCGGCAGCGCCTGGTTGCTGGCCATGGCTGCGCTAGGCGAGGGCATCTTTGCGAACTGCAGCTTGTGAACTGTCTGATAGCTGAGGAGGACTAGGCCAAGCCAGTAATAAAGAGGTGGCCTGCACCCGCCTACTGTTCCACCCTCCACGCCCATCAGCCCCTGGCTCTAGGGAGTGGCTTTTGGGGGAGGTGTGTCTCCCACCCAGCCCTGCCTCTGGGCCACCCCTCCCTTGGAATCCAATCAGGGCATCTTCTGACATGATGGCCCAGTTGAGCGCCCTGTGGCGACCTGGTTTGTAGAGCACATGGCTGATCTTTCCTCACTTTCCCAAGGGGCAGGGCAGGGGGATGGCTCCTCCTCAGTCATCCAAATGGGTGGTGTGCAAAGGGAAGGAAGGAGACAGATTCTCGCCAGGCCACCACGGGGGCCACAGCCCTTCAACCTTATGTGAGCAAGGCAGGATTAGAGTAGCTATGCTGGGATGGGACTCTCTTTGAAGATCTTTGGAATTCCTGAAGGTCATCCCCATTGCTGGAATTACCCTGAAGGAACACCCCTGCTGAGGAACTGGCTCCAGTCTTCCCAGAAATGAGATGGCCAACTTCCCTATTCCCAGAAATGAGATGGCCAACTTCCCTTTGAAGGGATTATGGAGATAAGCTCTCCATATCAAACAAACAACTTCACCTCTGGCCCACTCTGGCCCAAGAGCAACTGGGTTGGGCCCCAATGGGAGCTAACCAATGAGCAAAAGCCGGTTTCCTGGGTTGTCTAGGTATATAAATATACCTGGCCCTGGCAGCCGTCTTTGGTGCCCTAGCCCCTCATGGCACTTGTGCCATGAGTTCTTTTCTAGCTTCATGACTGCTTCTCATAGCATTCGTGTCACGAGTCTGTTTCTTGCCTACTTCTCATGGAGGTGCCATGAGTTCTGTTAGGTGCCTGTTTCTCATGCATTCTATGAGATTCCATGCTTGGCTCCATGAGTTCTCCAGGGCGTCCTAGCTCCTCATGGCAGTCCATGTCTGGAGTTCATGAGTTCCAACCTTGCTCTCCTCTAATAAACTCTCCCTTAGTCCTACATACATGTTCTGGCTTCAATCTTCGACTCTGGATGATAAGACCCTACAACATTGCTCCAGTCTCTGCAATATTTGGGGACCCAGATGCAACAGCCGAAAGAATGTTTCTCTGCATCATTTGGTAACCAATAAGGGAGAGTTCTGATTTTCCCCCACATTTGGCGATCCCCCACCACACCACGGATGGCATTGGGTGTAACCCTGGCTCCCCCGACCATGCCACGGGCAGTGTGGCATCAGCTGGTGCCCTGGCACCAAGTGAGAGAGGTAGAGTCCTGCAAGGAAAGGTGAAGCTTATAGCTGCAGAGGAGAACCCAGAGTGGTACTGGAGATGCCAAAACCTTGGGATGTATGCTGAGGACAGCTGAGAGTGGAAATTCAGCCTGGTTCAGAGGAACTCTGCTTCGACAATTTTGAGCTACAGACAGGGACTGGGAATGCCTAGACTCTTTGAGCCACCTTGACTACTAGCAACAGAAGATGGACAATGAAGTACAGGATGCGGAATTTGATTTGCTGGACTTTGATCTTCCTAATGTTTTCTTACAGTTCACAATCCCTCTGTTTAAATGTTTTATCTGTTTTTATGTGGAACCCAACCTTGTCTATGAGGCAGGTCATACTTCACATCATGAGTGCTGCTGCTGGTCCTTCCTGGGCTCCCCAAACTTCCCCTTTCTGTGTCCCTCACCACTCAGTCTGTCCCTCCTCCCTTGGCTGCAGAAAATGGGGGAGGGGTCACTGATCTTAGTCTTGGCTCATGTATGACAAGGGCGCATGTGGTGAATTGTCAAGTCCTCTACCAACCATGTTGTTGGAAAAGCTCCCGACAGGGGGAAGACTGCTTCAGGCAAGCGTGTTCTGGAAACCGCAGAAGTGTGTGTGTGTGTGTGTGTGTGTGTGTGTGTGTGTGTGTGTGTCCCTGTGGAGGTCCAAGGATGATTTCCAGAATATCCTGGATTGCTCTATCTCCTTTTTTCTCTGGGGTTTCTCAGGCTCTGTCTTCCAAGGCTGCAAATGCAGGATCTGGGATCAGAACTCAGGACCTTCTTCTAGTGAGGCAGAGTCTTGACCCCTGAGCCATCTCTCAAGCCCCATCCCGGGGTTTCAATAGAGGCTCAGACTCAAGCACAGTCTAGCTGTCCTGGTGTGGGGATCATCCCCCCATTGCTCACCCATCTTCCTCTGAACTTTCAGTGTCCTGCAAGGTGTCTAGAGACAGCTCCTAGAGACAAGCTCCTCCTAGGCTGGCAGCAGCTGAAGCCTTTTCTTTCCCCCACCAAGAAATTCCTGGGGAAATTCCAGTGGCAGGGTCTATTGTTCAGTGGAGGAAGCCAAAGGGAGGGGACAAAACTTCTTTACTGGGGCCAGGACAGCTGCATGGGAGAGGGATAGAGGAGAAGCTGGGGGGGGTGTTGGGAGGGAGGAGAGTGTGGGAGGGGCGAGGTGCTCTGGCCAGTTATCTCTTCCTGGGACACCATCCAGCTCATCTGACGCTAACCACTTCTAAAAGCCCCTCTCCAGGATTTTTTTTCTGCCTTTCATGTGTATACATGTTTGCTTGCATGTGTGTGTATACATGCTTGCCAGTGGTATTTTTTTGTTGTTTTTTAAATATCCAGGTTGTTTTAACTTTCTATCTATCTATCTATCTATCTATCTATCTATCTATCTATCTATCTATCATCTATCTATCTATCATCTATCTATCTGTGTGTGTGTTTGTGTGAGTGTGTGTGTATGTGTGTGTGTGTGTGTGTGTGTGTGTGTGTGTGTGTGCCAAAGAGCAATGTGGGTCCCTGTGGAGGACCAAGGGTGACTTTGGGAATCATCCTGAATTGCTTCTCCCTCCTTTTTGCTTCCCTCTGGGATTTCCCAGGCTCCACCTTCCAGAGCCTGAAGTGCAGGCCACCTCTGTTTCCAACTGGTGTTTTTTACATGGGACCTGGGATTGAAACTCAAAACATTCTGCTTATGGGGTAGAGTCTTAACCCCTGAGCCATCTCTCCAGCCCTATGTCCAGGTTCTTGTATTCAGGAGTTAAAGATTAAAAAATAGAACACCTGGGGGCTGGAGAGATGGCTCAGAAGTTAAGACTCTGTCTTGCAAGCAGAAGGTCCTGAGTTCAGATCCCAGGTCCCACATAAAAAAAGCCAAGCAGAAAGGTTATAAACCCTGGTGGGCAGAACCTGGGAATTCCCAGATTGAAGCAAGAAGGAAGTAAAGCAATCCAGGAAGATTCCCCGAGTCACCCTGGGTGACAGTCCCTCTGACACACAGACACACAAAATAAATAAAATATTTAAATAATATATTTCTTAAAAAAAGAAAAATAGAACAACCATAGAGGATTAAGGCAGATTTTTTTAAGAAGTGAGAAGGGAGTTCGCAGATGTGGAATCCATGAGGGGCAAGGAAGCCAGAGATGGGTCAGGAGTATTTATGGAGTGAGGCAGACCTGGAAAAAGTAGCTTTTCCTCACTGGTCAGCTCCAGTTTCTGCAACCCTGATTGGAGCTGTTGGTCCCCTACATCTCTCCAGTCTGTTCATATTGGGCTCAGCCAGGATGATCTTGTAGGGGACCTCATGATCTGCTCATGATTGAGGAACTTATCTTCAAGGAAGAGCTCACCTACACACCCTTTCAGATTAAAACCAGTTCCTCACCACAGGCAGGACACTCCTTCAGGATAATCCTAGCATGGGGGATGGTGATCAAAGACCTTCCCAGCATGGTCTTTCCACTCTGTCTAAACTACCCAGCAACATTATCCCTCTCTCACCAGCAAAGTGTCATTGTCCAGCCTCCAGATATTCTCACTGGAGGTCAGGAGATCAACACACAGATTCTGGGTGACACAGTTCAGTCCATCAAAGACCACAGGTTGTGTCTACACCTTCCCGCCCATTTCCTACTCACCTTAACCTGCCTTTTAGAATAGCACTGCATGTAATCAAAGTGGCCCACTTTGTCCATGCCATAATTTGAGTGTTATTTGAGACATTTAATCTGTGTGGGGAGCATGGAGTTGGTTAAGGTCACAGCAGCAGACACAGTGGCTGGGACCCCTGGCCTATGTGCCCATGCCTATCACCATGTGGTATTGTTATGGATTTTGGGGTTATCCAGAGATTCACCATAGACCAAAGGTTAAAAATAAATAACTGAGAGCTTTCTGAGAGAGAGGGAGAGACTGGTACCAGGGCTTGCACACACGGGCAGCGTGATGTGTGTGCAATCCAGAATTAGGTGTCCACACAGTTTTTATAGTCAAGGGACAAAGGAGGTTGCAAGACCCTCCTTGGGTGCAGTTCCACCAGTTGACTTGTGGACAGCAGCAAAACAGTGTAGCAGGCAGTGTTTTACAGTCTTAACAGCATGCAGGCTTCTTGCAAGTCCTCTGGCCAAATGACATTACAGGTGGGACTTCCTGAGAACTGGCAGGGAAGTGGGCATTTTTATTGCTTGCAAGCAATTTCTCAGGCTTAAGAATTCCGTTTTAAGAATTTCCCTTTTATATTTCTCTCCTAAAGCCATAGCTGAGTCTGTATGTATCTGGGTTCTTGTGTTTGGAGTCAAAGACTAAAACCAGAACCCATGTAAAGGAATAAGGTAGAGTTTATTAGAAGAGAGAAAGAACCAGTGGCCTTCATATGTAGAATACAATGAGGGGTGAGGGCGTCCTCTAATGACTGGCAAGGTCAGTTATATTTGTGTACATATATGGTTTTTTTAATTTTATTTATTTATTTATGTGTGTGAGTGAGTGTGTGTGTGTGTGTGTGTGTGTGTGTGTGTGTGAGAGAGAGAGAGAGAGAGAGAGAGAGAGAGAGAGGGCACTATGTGTTTCTGTTGAAGACCAAGAGTGACTTTGGGAGTCATCCTAGATTGTTTGTGCCTCCTTTTTGTTTTTTTTTTGTTTTTTTGCTCTGGGATTTCCTAGGCTCCACCCACAAGAGAGGGAGACACAGGCTGCCATTTCTACCAGGCATTTTCACATGGAACCTGGGATCCAAACTCAGGACTTCTGCTTGGGAGACAGAGTATTAAGCCCTGACCCATCACTCCAACCCATGATTGGAGCTTTTTTGATCCTGTACATCTCACTGGTCTATCCACCTTGGGGCCCAACTCAGTTGATCTTTTGGTGGGGCTGGAGATCAAGTTGTTTCTTTGGTGGGTTTAGCTTGTTGGATATGGAAAGCTCATCTCCATATCCTTTCATGGGGAGTTTGGCCATCTTCTCTCTGAGGAGGATTGGAGTAGGTTCCTCAGGCAGGGGGTATTCCTTGGGGTGATCTCAAAGGGGGGGATGACCTTCTGGAATTTCAAAGACCTTCGCAGACCATCCCAGCATGTCTACTCTAAACCTGCCTAAGATTAGTCACTATCTCAGAGTGCCCTTCAAGCTCTTTTCAATTCTCATCAAACTCACTTGCCAAACACTTCCAGCACAGTGGTTAGCCAAACCCTTCTGTGTCTGAGGAGATGACTCAGTGGGTAAAGTGTTGCTGGGCAATCATAGGATCTGAGTTCAATTCCGAACATACAAGGAAAAAAGCCAAGTGACTGGGCACATGTGCGGATGCCCAGAACTGGGGAGGCAGAGACGAGCAGATGGATGGGCTTGTGGGCCAGACCCTGAGCCCCAGGTCCAGCAGGAGACCCCTGCTAGAAAAACAAGGTGGAGAGTGATTGAGCAAGATGTTGACCTTAGTCTCTACATGTACACAAATACCTGTATATGAAACACACACACACACTCCTTCTAAAGGCTGAAACTATTTATGACTTGGTGCAAGGATGGAATCCACTCTAGGTCCTTGCAGTAAAATTTAGATGAGGATGTTCTAGTGTATAAACATCATATGCAGTACATCTCAAGCGCCCCTTTTTAGAGTGCATCCCCTCCCTTCAATTTCCATCTCAGAATTATGATTTCATCCAAGTCACATTGTGCACCCCACATATGATGGTGAAGGCAGGGGTCTTCCTCCATGGCCCACTGGGACAGGTTCACTGACCCTCGTTGACTGATGCCCTGTCCTGTGTCCCAGGGCCCCATGTCTACACAGTGACAGGTTCAGACAGTCACAAGCCATTTCCGTTCTTCAAGGAACAACAGCTACCAGGTTGATTTCTTTCTGGTTTTATTCTTTTTAGCAGAATCAAGCTCCTCGGTAAGATGCCTGCTGACAACAATGGTGGTCTGAGTTCAGTTGTCAGATGCCCACCTGGTGGAAGGAAAGAACTGACTTCTGAAGGTTGTCCTCGGTCCCCACATGGGCATTCTATGGTGGCATGCACGTGCATTCTCTGTCTGCTGTCAGATAGATAGATAGATAGATAGATAGATAGATAGATAGATAGATAGACAGACAGGCCAAAGCGATCATCATCAAGTACCGACAGGTGCATGTCTGAATGAAGCAGAGTAGGGTGTAAGGAGGCAAGTTCTCAGCTATCCAATGCCTTCATCTGGGGCAGGGTTTGTGGGGGGAGACAGGAAACAAGGACCAGACCAGATAAAATGGGAGACCCTCTCTCATATATGTCTAAAGTGTTGAGTGAGATTTCCATTTCTTGCTGTGCAACCTTGCTGTATATGTGTCTGAGTATATGTCTGCCAGAGAAATAAGACATGTATGTGCGTGTGTGCACATGAGTGAATCAGAACTTTATGTAGTCATGCATGTGTTCTATACTGTATAGACAGAATTCATGAGACATATATCCTATTCATATGATATGCACATATGCATCTGTTTGTGTGCATAAGAGAGAGAGAGACAGAGAGAGAGGGAGACAGACAGATTGCTTATAAAAAATTGGCTCACCTACTTTTGAAGGCTGACACCCACCAAGATCGTAGGCAAGGGGGGGATAAGGAGGGGAGAGGGAGAGGAGAGGGCTTGCTCCCTGGACACACTGTATGAGGCTGCAATTCTAGGTAGAGGAGAACCCACAAACTCTCAGCCATCCAAGGTGTAAAGTCCCCTCTCCTTTCCTGGGCCACTGGATGGGGCATCCTGGTATTGGCATTGTTAAGGATCCAACCTGGCACTTCACATCCCACTAGGAGAGCCACAGCCAGACACTCACACTAACCCTGGCCCAGGATGAATAGAGGGGACAGGGATAGGAACTGGATCCATACTGATGAAACAGGATTTCTTCCCAGGTTCTTGTACTCTGGAGTTGAAGACTGAGACCAGAACACGTGGAAAGGATGAAAGGAAGAGTTATTGAGGGTGAGAAAAAGAGAGGAACTGTGGACACTGGGGAAGCCCACGAGGGGCAAAGGAGCATGGACAGCGAACCAGGTCAGTGGTACTGATAGAGTTAGCAGGTTTTAAAACGTGGCTTGTCCTTGGTTGATTTTTGCTGCTTTAAATCTGTGTAGGGCTTTTGATCTGTTCATGTTTGATTGGCTAGTTTGTGTGTGGGGTGGGCTGCTAAGGACTCAGCTGTCTTTCTGCAGAAGAGGAATCCATATCCTTTCATAGTAAACAGCAAGCAGAAGTCTGGGACAAGTGTCTGGAATTGGTGATCTTATCTATTCGATAAGGTTCTGGTCTGTTTCATTAGGATATTCCCAGAGTGTTGGTGGGGGGCTTGTAGGGAACCCTCCTAGCCTGACTGCTCAGCTCCGTGCCTAAGAAAAAATATGTTATCATTGTTACTTGAAAACTGCCTAATAGAAGCTTTTATTCTGGTACTAAGGCAGCTAGAGAGCATGCTTGAAGGTGGGTCTCTATCTCTCTCTCTTTCTCTCTCTTTCTCTCTTAAATTGTAGGCATTCTTTTATTTTTATTTATTTATTTTTGTGTTTTCAATGGTCCCTGTCACAAAACATGGATGACACCAGTCTGAACTGGAGAACACCTCCCCTCGAATACACAAACCATGCCTGAGTGCAGCTAGGGTTCCTGGCAAGGGCTTGGGAAACCCTGTTTTAGTTGGATTGTTCCCTCTTCACATTCTGACTACACCAGGGTCTGATCTGCATGGAACAAGAACCTGAGACCCTGGAAGACGTGAACTTGACTTGCTGCTGGTGAAATATCTTGTTCCCCAAACCATCCCATTTTAGGACCCCTTGGGTGGTCTCTGCTGAGGATGGTGTTGCCTCCTGTAGAAGCATGGAGGGATGAAGGAGCCTGGAGCACTGAGCCCGATGCCCCCCTCGGGGTGCCTGCAGGCTGGCATGGTTATTTGACATCTCAGTGGTCATGACTGGTCAGTTGTTTTAATGTTTTTGGAGATAGGATCTCACCTGGAAGCTCAGACTGGCCTCAGGGTCACACCACCAAGCCATGAGGTATAGACAGAATGGTAGGGATGCATTTGTGTATGTGTGTGTATGTGATGTGTGAGTGTGCAGTGGTTACTCTCTGTGCTGCTGTGAGGCAGTCAAAGTCCACCAACTCAAGGGTGAGAGGAAGATTTATTCAGCTCATGATTCTAGAGTGAGACCCTGTCTGTCCTGGGGGAAGGAGTGGCTGGCGGCAGCTGGTGGTGGGCTAAGTCACAGCTATCATAGAGGCCCAGAGCTGCTGCAAGCCCAAGGGCAGACTCCCTCACTCCAGCAGGGCAGGGCCAGCTAATCTCAAGGCCCACCCCCATGACTGCCTTCCTCCAGCAAGGCTCCACCTCCCATAGCTGCCATGACCTTCCCAACTAAAGAGTCAAACTCAGAAACCTGTGGGGGACACACACTTTTCAGATCATGACAGAAGGGGATGCATACATGCATGTGTGTGGAGGGCAGAAGCTGTGGTCTTCCTTGGTTGCTCTTCAGCTTGTGCTCTGAGGCAGGGTCTCATGCTGAATGTGCAGGTTACTAGTCTGGCTGGAGGTTCTGTCTGTCTCCCTGTCACTGGGGTTGCAGGGGCACCCACCTTTTGACACCCAGGCTGCTGGGACTTGACCCCAGGTCTTCAAGACCGTGCAGCCAGCCCTTGGCCAACTGAGCCATCTCCCCAGCACTGTCAGCTGATTTATTTTATTTGCTTTCTCCTGTGTGTGTGTGTGTGTGTGTGTGTGTGTGTGTGTGTGTATTAGAGGGTACTGTGTGTCCCTATGAAGATCAAAGGTGACTTGGGGAATCACCTGGATTGCTTCTACCTTCTCTTGCTTCCCTCTGGGATTTCCCAGGACTCCATCTACCAGAGCTAGAAGTACAAGCTGCTATCATTTCCTCCTGTGCTGGGAGCCATAAAAAATGACCTTTTGCCCAAGTGACCATCTTGGGTGCCTGCCTGTCTCTGTCTCTGTTTCCCCCATAGCTGAGCCCTTTGTCAGAGAAACAAGTGACCATCTGAGGTTTAACTCATCTGCCGTAACTACCTCATCCACCATAAACCTTATCTACCATAAATACCTCAGTCTCCTAGCAACGTTTCTTGACTGGCCAAATGGTTTTCCTGCCTAAACCCCTGCCCTGGGAAGCCCCTTCCCCTCAAGAACTATATAAACCCTTCCCTGGTTCAATAAAGTTAGAGCTTGATTGGAACTCTCGACTTGCTCTCGTTCTTTGTGTCTCCTGTCCTTCATTTGTCCTCCTCCCTCCTAGGTTACCCGGTTCTCAGAGTGTCCCACAGGCCGGGGCAATTGGCGCCCGAACGTGGGGCCTGGGCCGGGGGGGGGGGGGGGGGTCAGACAAATGCTGTTTGACCACTGACGGCCATCAACCCAAAGGATCGACGTGTCCCCAGCAGTGGACGAGAGAAGATCCTGTCTGCGATCATCACAGAGTCACCCGTCTGTGAGCCAGATCCGGTGTTAAGGTAAGATTCAAACAGCACAATCATGGGACAGGCATTAAATAAGCATGACTTATTTTTAAAGGGACCCAAGGAGTCCCTCAAGACACAAGGAACTAGTGTTGAGAAAAAGACGTAAAGAGACAACGCTGCTCTGGCATCCGCCAAGGAGGCAGGTCAGAGCAGAGCCGAGGGGGGAGGCTACAGGCAGCAGTGAGGTAGATCGCGGCAGTGCAGTACCAAAATATGGCAGCGTGCAATGAGGTTCCGTACAAAAATATGGCGGCGCACAGCGGTGGCGCTGCCTGTAGCGCACATGCGCAAAACAAAATGAATGTGGGGGAAGGAGCTTGCTCTTGTCCCAGCATGGAAAAAAGTTTGTTGGGCAGAGTTGCTGGATTTGAAGCCTGGGGAGAGGTCCCGGCGTGTGGAAAAATGGCTGCTGGGAGAGAAAATGCCTCGTGGTTCCCTTCATAGAGGAGAAGGAGGATGGAAATGATTAAAAAAAAAAAAAAAACAAAAAAAAACCACTTCCCATACATCTTCACAGAAACCTGTCCCAGGGCAGGCTAGAGTGGGGAGCTCAGGGGGGCTGACATACAAAGTTACTTTTAAAAGGTTCTGACTTGTTTGGCTATTTGAATTCCCTATGAATATGTGTATTTTATGTTTCATAACAAAAAAAGTGGCCACTTTAGGTTATTGCGTGCTTGTAATCACATTTTTGGTTTTGACTTTGTTCATTATTTGACATGCCCAATTTAAATGCATGTGTACACTTAAAATTACCATCAAAAGGCCTGAGTACGTACTGATTAAAATATCTTTTTATGAAGCTTCACAGAGAGATAATGTGTTTTTACCTAGGAAAGTTTGTTTTCACATGTATAATGTTAACATATTTAACAGCCAAAAAATAAAACTGGTTTCTCCAGTCCAAAGTCCAAGACCACATGATACTCTTGATAGATGCAGAAAAAGCTTTTGACAAGGTCCAACAGCCTTTTTTGATCAAAATTCTAGAGACAGTACGAATGGAAGGAACCTTTATCAATATAATAAAAGCTGTATAAAACAAGCCCACAGCAAGGATTGTGCTCAATGGGGAACAATTGGAAGCATTCCCACTTCGATCAGGAACTAGACAAGGCTGTCCACTCTCACCACTTCTATTCAATATTGTACTTGAAGTCCTAGCCGAAGCCATAAGACAAGAAAGGGACATAAGAGGGATTCAAATCGGCAAGGAAGAAGTCAAGCTATCCCTATTTGCAGATGACATGATCTTATACCTGAGTGATCCCATAAACTCCACCAGGAAGCTCCTGGAACTAATTGAGAAGTTCAGCAGGGTGGCAGGATACAAAATAAATGTGCAAAAATCAGAGGCCTTCCTATATGCCCAGAATGAAAGAAATGAAAAAACCTTGAGAGAAACAATCCCATTTACTATAGCCCCTAAAAAAATGAAATACCTTGGTATAAACCTAACCAAGGAGGTAAAAGACCTTTACAATGAAAACTTTAAAACCCTCAAGAAAGAAATTGCAGAAGACACCAGAAGGTGCACGTGCACAATCCATGTTCCTGGATTGGCAGAATCAACGTCGTAAAAATGACCATCCTACCAAAGGCAATATACAAATTCAATGCTATACCAATTAAAATCCCGAAGCAATTCTTCAAAGAAGTTGACCAAACAATCTCAAAGTTCATATGGAGGCACAAAAGACCCAGGATAGCAAAGACAATCCTGAGTAACAAAAACACTGCTGGAGGTATTACCATACCAAACCTAAGTCTATACTACAAATCCATAGTTATAAAAACAGCCTGGTACTGGCTCCAAAATAGACACACAGATCAATGGATAAGGATTGAAGACCCAGATATAAGCCAACAAAATTACAGCCATTTGGTCTTTGACAAAGGGGCCCAAAGAATCCAATGGAAAAAGAACAGCATCTTCAACAAATGGTGCTGGCAAAACTGGATCTCCACATGCAGAAGATTAAAGCTGGACCCGTACTTATCACCATGTACAAGACTTAATTCCAAATGGATCAAGGACCTTGATATCAGGCCAGAGACTATAAAAACCATAGTTGAAAGGATAGGGAACCCCTCGAGCTGATTGGGCTAGGCCAACATTTCCTAAACAGACATCCAATGGCACAGTCACTGCTACCAACTCTCAACAGTTGGGATCTTGTGAAATTAAGGAGCTTCTGTTCAGATAAAGAGATTGTAACACTAGCTCAAAGGCAACTCACAGAATGGGAGAAAATCTTCACCAACCATATATCTGATAGAGCTCTACTTGTGGAATTGTGATGAATATATGTGAAAATGTGCTGATGTGGAATTGTGACGAATATATGTGAAAATGTGCTGATGTAGAAATGTGCCGACCATATGTGAAAGGATTGTGACAACTGTGACGATAAACTGCGATGTGAACTTTACTCGAACCTTGTATGGCGCCAGAGACAGATGGCGCCACACCTGCATCCTGTTTACTTGCTGACCCTTCAGTTAACCCCGGCCACGTTTAATTACCACATCTGTGTCCCGTTTACATACTGACCTTTCGGTTAACCTCAACTTAACCATCTTGTAAATATGTGACCACCATGACCCCGGAGTAGATCTAAAGATAGAGCTTGCACATACACCCGCCCCAACTTCCCCTATAAAAAGGCTTAGAAAAACTAGCCCGGGGTCGCTCTGTTTTACGAAGCAGAGTGCTTCCAATGCACGTTGGATCAATAAACCTCTTGCTTTTGCATCGACTCCTGGGTCTCCTAGTTCCTTCAGATATGGTCCCACAGCCTGTCGGAACTTCGGTTCCAACACTACTGTCCAGAGTGCATAAAGAACTTAGAAAACTAAACACCAAGGAAACCAATGGCCCAGTTAAAAAATGGGCCCTGGAACTTAAAAGAAATTTTACCAGGGATGAAATTAAAATGTCTAACAAATATCTTAAAAATTGTCCTGTCCAGCAGGACCAGTTATTCGTGGGTCCGAGGAGGATCGAGCCTGCAGGGAATGATGGGTAAGAAAGAAAGAGGGAGACCAAGCAAATGGTTGTCAAGGTCTCGTTTATTCAGGGTTTGGGTGCAGCTTATATGCTCAGGCTGGAGGGGGAAGAGGGGCAAGGGAGTAGAGATAAGCATCGGTTGAGACATCTGGCAGTCGTGACATCTGGCAGTTGCGATATCTGTCATCCGGACCCGGGACGTTTTTATGGTTTTTCTGGAATGTCCTGGTACACTGGGTCCCAGGGGCATATGTCAAACAAGTTTTATGAGTTCCTTTTGGCCTTTTAGTGACTCTGGTCTCTTACATATCCCCCTTTTCTATATAGTAAAGGTGGGGGGCAGCTAAACAGCTATTGGGCCGAGGCAGGCTTGGGAGGAATGTTTGTGTGTCCCAGAGCCATTTTTGTGGCCGTTCCTGTCTTAGGTTCGACCTCATCGCCCCTAGCCTCACCCATCATGGGGTGGCTCTGTCATCCTCAGAGTCCCTGTCTTAGATTGGTCTAAGAGCCGAGGAAGTTGCCCGTCTTTGGAGCGGCCACCTGGGCTCAAAAACCTCCTCTTAAAGGCCCAAGGATGATACAGCTGTAGCTAGACAAGGTCTCAGAGGCCACATGTGGGGTCGATGCTGTTGATGACTGTCGACGGGACCAGTGTGTTGAAGAGGCGGCGGGCAGGACCTATATCATGAAGTAATCTCAAGAGAAGAGTGGTTAATAACATTTCCACCATGAGGCTTTATCAGCAGTAAGGGCAGAGAAGTTAAGCCTCTCGGTAGGTGCGTTTGTGAATGAGTTGTTGTAATAACGAAAAAAAGGGGGAAGCGTTGGTGGAGGGACGAATGAAGGGAACAGTCTCCAATAGGGGTATAGACTGAGCAATATATGAACTATCAGTATACAAGTTGAAAGGTGTTGTGAAAGAGTGGTGAAAACCTGAATAATAGCAGTAAGTTCAACAAGTTGAGCGGAGGAGTGGGTGGTGGGGGATTGATACATAACTCCATTTATGGAGTAGGCAGCCATTCCGTTTGAAGACCCATCAGTGAAAACCAGGGCGACATCAGGGATGGGGGAGGCATGTGCAAGTTTAGGAAAAATGAAAGGAGTTTTTTGAAGGAACTGTAACAGGCGATGGGCTGGATAATGATTATCAATGTTTCCCTGAAAGGAAACACAGCTTATGGCCCATTCTGAATCGTGTTGGGCGAGCCATTGGATCTGATGTGGGCTATAGGGAACAATTAAATGGTCAGGCTCTTTGCCAAACAGTTTTATGGAATGTTCTCACCCTATTTTAATTATTTGGGACACTAAGGTGAGATAGGTTGTCAGAACCCGAGAGGGTGAAGCTGAAAGGTGGACCCAGTACAGGGGACGGGTTTGCCAGAATAATCCCGTAGGCGAAAAGGGTGTAGATAGTATAAGAAAGTATAAAGGGAGGGAGGGGTTATAGTAGGAAGAAAATTGGTCATTAATAGCTTGTTCCACCAAGGAGAGAGCCTGTATGGCTTCAGGGGTGAGACGTCTGGGGGATAGAGGGTCAGAGTCTCCTTTTAATATATCAAAAAGTGGTTTTAATTCCCCTGTAGTAATTTTTAAATAGGGTCTTAGCCAGTTAATATCACCCAACAGTCGTTGAAAATCATTAAGGGTTAGTAATTTGTCTTTTCTTAATTGAAGCTTTTGAGAAATAACTTTATGGGGGAATAATTCAAACCCTAGAAATAAAAAGGGATGTTGAGTTTGTATTTTATCCAGGGAGATTTGAAGGCCAAGATCCTTAAGGGCCCTGACTAATTTTTGTGAGAGGTCGGCCAGGGTGGACTCAGAAGGACCTGCCAGCAGAATGTCATCCATATAGTGAATAATGTAGTGGTCGGGATGGGACAATCTAAAAGGATCAATAGCCTGGGCGACATATTTTTGGCAGAGGGTGGGACTGTTTGCCATGCCTTGGGGCAGGACTCGCCATTGGAAGCGAGGGGAGGGCCCGGTACAATTAGTGACGGGAAGGGTAAAGGCAAAGCGTTTACAATCATCAGGGTGTAATGGAATGGAGAAAAAACAATCTTTTAGATCAATAACTATTTTGTGAAAACCTTTAGGTATAGCAACTGGGGATGGGAGGCCAGGTTGTAGAGCACCCATGGGTACCATTGTTTTATTAATGGCTCGGAGATCTTGGAGTAGCCGCCATTTCCCCGATGTTCTTTTTTGGATGACAAATATGGGGGTGTTCCATGGAGAGGTGGAGGGCTCAATATGTCCAGCAGCTAACTGTTCCTGCACCAACGCGAATGCCGCCTGTAATTTATGGGAGGGGAGGGCCCATTGGTCAATCCAGACAGGCAAATCTGATTTCCATGTAATTTTATCTGCCTAGAGTGCAGGAGGAGCAAGGGCCCTTATGAAAAATTTTCATATCCTAAACCCAAAGTGTCAGCTTTAATAGAAGGGAGAACGGGTAAGGGGTTGCCTTGGCCGTTTTTTCCAAGGCCCTGTCCAGGAAGATATCCTTGTGAGAGCATTTGTCAGGTAATTACCTCATTGGGGCTACACATGATGACATTTAACTGTCCAAGAATATCACGACCCCAGAGGTTGACTGGGAGGCCAGGGACCACATATGGCTGTACAGTGTCATTGTTTCCCTCTTCATCTGACCAAGTAAAAACTTTGGAACTTTGTTGAGGATTAGAAGTCTGTCCTATGCCCTGTAGGTGGGTAAGGGATGTTGTCAAGGGCCAGTTAGGAGGCCAGTTTTTGGCTGAGATAACTGATGCATCAGCCCCTGAATCTATGAGGCCCTCAAAAGGTTTGCCATCTAATTTTAATTTAAGAAGGGGTTTATTATCGGTTATTTGTCATATCTAATAGACATCAGGAGAGCTAAGGCCTTGATCATTATGACGTTTTGGAATAAATTTTTTGGAGTCTTTGTTGATAGGGGAAGCAAGATTAATTGGGCAATTTTTTGTTTAGCCATTATTTTAAGGGGTCCTTTGTTAGAGTAGGCAAGGATTTTTATTTAACCTGTATAATTAGAATCTATAATACCTGGATAAACATGGAGGCCTTTTAGGGTAGAACGGGTAAAGGGCCATATATGCCCGTGGGTAGGACTTGAACTCCCATATCAGGGGTTAATATTGAGTCGGTGGAGGGACTGAGGTCCAATCCTGTGTTGTTTGAGGTTGTTCTGTGGAAAGTGGAAATTTTATTGGCTGGGATGTTTTGGTTTGAGGGACAAACCTAATAGCCCTGGGGTTGTCTGAGCTGGGGCCAGGGGCTGGCCCTTCCGGAAGTTTTTTAGTGGCAATGGGTTTCCCTGGACATCAGCTTTTGAGCTGCAATCAGAGGCCCTCTTTGTACTGAGGGCAAGGTGTTGTAGGTGGTGGGCGGGAGGCCTTAGGCGCCTTACAGTTTTTGAAGAAATGGCCAGGTTGTTTACAATTAAAGCAATTTTTGTCTTTGGTAAAATCTTTTAAGGCAACTCCTATGCCGATGCCCATAGCATGAGCCGAGCCAATGCCTGAACACAGTTTTATATAGTCAGAGATGTCACAGGACCGGTGAGGGTGGATAGCATCCTGACAAGCAGGATTGGCGTTCTCAAATGCTAAGTGTTTTACAAAAGCACTCTTGCTTTCGCCCCCACCGAATAGCCGCTCAGCCGCGTCTGTGAGGCGGCTGATGAAATTACTATAAGGCTTATCGGGTCCCTGATGAAGTTTAGCCAAGGAGGTGGTAGCGGACTCTTTAGGGGGAAGCCGTTTCCATGCCTTGAGACCTGCATTTTGAATCTGAGACAGGAGGCCAGGAGGGAAACGTGTTTGAATTTCGTTAGTTTCATATGGAGGGCGCCCCATAAGTCTATCTCTGGTCCAGTTTTTAGTCGTAGGCGTTTGAGAATTATGCTGGGCAATCTCTCTGCAATTTTCTGCAAACTCAGTTCTCCAAAGAACAAAATCACCACCAGCTAGACAGGCATGGGCCAGATGATGCCAGTCATTTGGGACAAGCCAGCGCTCACTCAGGTTTTCTAGTAAAGCTACCGTAAATGGCGCTGTAGGGCCGTAATTAGAAATTGCCGCTTTCAAGTCTTTTAAATGTTTTAAACTTAGGTGGGGGTGTCCTCGGAGTCTGATTCCTCTGAGGGACTTTCTCCATCTCTCTGATTATCAGATTCATCCCCAGTCTCAGTGATTTCTTCCCCTTGGAAAGAGGAAGGTTCTTGGGAATTTGTGGAAGCTTTGCTCCAGGTGACTGGGAAAAGTTGAAGGCTTTTAGAGGCTGTCTGGCGTTTTTTAGGGTTTGAACTTATAGGGGGAGACTGAGAAGTTTGAATTAATTCTAAATCTAGGGCACAAAGCTCTTTTATCAGAGTGAGATGTTCCCTCTTTTGTTGGAGGAGTTGTTTTAAGGAGGCTGATTGCTGAGAGAGCTCAGCTTTGGCTTGAGTGATAAGATCTAAGGAGTTGTCTGAAGGAAGAACAGGGGCGCAAAAGAGAGGAGCTGAAGCATAGGGGGGTGGGTAAGAATGGAAAGTTTTTTGAGGATGGCAGTTGGGGGTTTTACAGTTAGTAGCCTCATTGTCTGAGGAAGTTTTCTCATCAGGGGGTAGGTCATTATCATCAGTGACTGGGTCAAGGATCTCTGGAATGTCTAACGAGGGGTAGAGATGGCTGGGAGGGGACTCTAAGTGAGGGGAATTGTCCGAGGGAGGGGGATCTGAAGGAGGAGCGGGCATACCAACAGCAATTGACTCGCAAGCCAAAGGGGGCCTGGAGCAACGTTGTAAAACTTTTTCTCCCTCTAAAATAACCTTTTGAATATCAGGAGATCTAGTATAAACCTGTATAATATCATTAATAAGATTTTAATACGTGAAGGTTTGGACCGGAACCTTTTCAGGGCCAAAGGTCCTATAGTAATCCTGTAAACAATTTCCAACTCTAAGCCAACCTTCTCAGACCTCTCTAGTTTTTACTCATGACCCCAGAATAAGCTTCCTGCTGCCCTTGAGAAGTTGGGATTTTATGAGTAACCAAATTCCTGCTTAATCAAAACAGACAATTAAAATACATTTAAATACGTGAAGCTTAATCTTAATCTCTAACCCCCGAGGCTCAATGTCCTCTATAGCAGAAAAGAAGCACAATGTATAACCTTTTTTTTTACCATCTCTAGTTCTTAATCTGTTTATAAACCCAACATTTTATAAACCTTATTTAAAAACCTTTTATACATTTAAGTACCATACCTTTTTTATTTATACCTTTTTTATCTTTTTTGATGGTTTTTTGTTGTTTTAATATTAGATATCCTGTAAGAAAAGTTCTTTAATATATATAGGCATTAACAGTAGACCCTGTCTCAAAAATCACTGTACTTGAATTAAATTTGTAAGATTATAACAGAACATAGGAGTATACTTGGAATTAGGAACCAGATTTTTTCCCAAGGAAGGGAGCTCATAATTTCTCAGAAACCAGTTTTAATTTTTGGCTGTTAAATACGTTAACATTACACATGTGAAAACAAACTTTCCTAGGTAAAAACACATTATTTCTTTGTGAAGCTTCATAAAAAGATATTTTAATCAGTACGTACTCAGGCCTTTTGATGGTAATTTTTAAGTATGCACGTGCATTTAAATTGGGCATGCCAAATAATGAATAAAGTCAAAACCAAAAATGTGATTACAAGCGCGCAATAACCTAAAGTGGCCACTTTTGTTTTTGTTATGAAACATAAAATGCACTTATTCATAGGGAATTCAAACAGCCAAACAAGTTAGAAACTTTTAAAAGTAACTTTGTATGTCAGCCCCCCTGAGCTCCCCACTCTAGCCTGCCCCGGGACAGGTTTCTGTGAAGATGCATAGGAAGCGTATTTTTTGTTTTTGTTTTTTTTTTTAACCATTTCCATCCTCCTTTTCCTCTATGAAGGGAACCATGAGGCATTTTCTCTCCCGGCAGCCATTTTTCCACACGCCGGGATCTCTCCCCAGGCTTCAAATCCAGCAACTCTGCCCACAAACTTTTTTCCACGCTGGGACGAGCAGACCGCTTCGCCCCCAAACATTTTGTTTTGCGCATGTGCACTACAGCGGCGCCACCGCTGTGCGCCGCCATTAAATTCCTGAATTATATCATTGATTAAGTTCCAGTAACTAAAAGTTTGAATGGGAACTGCCTCAGGCCCTTGTTCCAGAAGGAGCCGGTTTAAATCATGACCTACTTTAGTCCAAGTCCGGGGGTGAATCTCCAGACCCATAATAACAATCCAGGGACAAGCTTCAGAAATGAAAGAAAAAAATTCTACTAAATCTTTTCGTTTAACTCGAACTCCCCTTTCTCTGAGAGAGGACTTAATGTCCTTAATAAAGACAGCCTCCTTAGAAACAGTTTGGCCCATCGTTGAGAGAATGAGACGAAGACAAATCACTTACCGGAGACGGCTTTCCCTTGTGAGCGGCAAGGGCGATCTCCTCTATGGATATCTGGTCCGCGGCGGCCGAGTGTCTCCGTCCGACTCGGGGTCCGTGCCTTGAGCCCCACGTTTGGGCATCACTTGTCCCGTCCAGCAGGACCAGTTATTCGTGGGTCCGAGGAGGATCGAGCCTGCAGGGAACGATGGGCGAGAAAGAAAGAGGGAGACCAAGCAAATGGTTGTCAAGGTCTCATTTATTCAGGGTTTGGGTGCAGCTTATATGCTCAGGCTGGAGGGGGAAGAGGGGCAAGGGAGTAGAGATAAGCATCGGTTGAGACATCTGGCGGTCGACATCTGGCAGTTGCTATATCTGTCATCCGGACCCGGGACGTTTTTATGGTTTTTCTGGAATGTCCTGGTACACTGGGTCCCGGGGGCGTATGTCAAACAAGTTTTATGAGTTCCTTTTGGCCTTTTAGTGACTCTGGTCTCTTACAAAAAATTGTTCCACTTCTTTAGCCATCAGGGAAATGCAAATCAAAACTTCCCTGAGATATCATCTCACCCCGGTCAGGATGGCAAAAATCCACAATACAAACAACAACAAATGCTGGAGAGGATGTGGAGAGAGGGGAACTCTCCTACATTGCTGGTGGGAATGCAGGCTCATACAGCCACTCTGGTGAGCCGTCTGGAGAGTCTTAAAGAAATTAAAGATTGAAATGCCATATGACCCTGCTATTCCACTTTTGGGAATAACCCCCCATACAGCAGAGGTTCACCTCGATAGCACAAGCACGACCATGTTCATAGCAGCACTGTTTACAATAGCAAAGTCATGGAATCAATCCAAATGTCCAACAGTTGATGAGTGGATAAGGAAACTGTGGTACATCTATACAATGGAGTACTACTCAGCCATCAAAAATGATGAATTACTGGAATTTGCAGGGAAATGGATGTCATTAGAAACAATTATATTAAGTGAAGTATCCCAAACCCAGAAAATTAAGCACCGTATGTACTCCCTAATAGGTGGCTCCTAGTACCAAACCCACCCAGCCCACCTTGAGACACTCATAGGTAAATCTATGTATTACCTACAGTAATTGCAAGGATTATGAACAGGAGAGAAGTGACCATGTTACAGTAGAGAAAATAGGCCTCCATCAAGGACTGCATGTAAGTAATGTGACACCTGGTTAAGGTCACAGACGTTCGTTCCTGATCATTTACAACTAAGGGGGTATGATCTCAACAGAAGGGGAGGGCATGTAGTCTGGCAGATAAAAAGGAACCATTTTACAAATGGGTGATTGACCCCTCCCTCACTGAGGTTTCCTACTTTTATTATATCTACCCTTGAATGTGCTCTTATAATAAGACTCCAGTTTAACAGCTTTTTGTCTCTGGTCAGGGTTGAGGCCCGGCTGGACCCCGCACGCGCACGTCCCGACCGGCGGAGCGGGTTGGGGTGCAAAAAGGGGGCTTGTGTCTCTTTTCTGCCTACCCCCCACTTTGGAGTCAACCCCGAGGACTGGTCCCCAATGAGGTTTGGCAGATGGATGTCACGCACCTTCCAGAATTGGGAAAGCTTAAATATATCCATGTAACTATCGATACATATAGTGGGTTCATTTTTGCCTCCCTTCAAGTGGGAGAGGCTTCAAAAAATGTTATTGGCCATGTTCTTCAATGTCTATCTGTCATGGGATCACCAAAGATTATTAAGTCAGATAACGGACCCGGTTATATTGGTAAAAATTTTCAATTTTTTTGTCGACAGCTTCACGTAAGACATATAACTGGCATTCCCTACAACCCTCAAGGCCAGGGTATTATAGAACGTGCTCATCAAACCCTTAAAAATACCATCCACAAACTCAAAAAGGGAGAACTTTCCTGTGTTAAAGACTCTCCAAAAAATATTGTCCATCATGCTCTCTTCGTCCTTAACTTCCTGATATTAGATAATAACCACAGGTCTGCTGCTGATCGTCTCTGGCACCCCGAGACACATAAAGGCTTTGCCACAGTATTGTGAATAGATCCCCTTACTTCTAAATGGAATGGGCCTGATCCAGTCCTTATCTGGGGCCGAGGATCTGTCTGTGTCTATGATTCCTAAGAAGATGCACCCAGATGGCTTCCTGAACGACTAGTAAAACAATTCACTGCCTCTACAAGACCAAATACTTCTCCCCTCCCTAAGGACGATAACTCACCCTCTTCCAGGGGAATAACCCCCCTGAGAAACTTTCTGTGCTCTCTGTGTTACAGAAAAAGGATGAGAAGACTCCTTACAATTTGGCTCGCCCTCTGATGATGCCCTCTTCCAGAGGAGGAATGGATCCCGGAGCCATATTTGCCGCCAATCTCTTACAACAACTATATGGTGCTCCATGTGATTGCAATGGAGGTTTTTCTTCCACTAGTCATCCTGTAACCTCCCGGACTACCGATTGTGGAGATAAAACTGCTCACTTAGTCTCCTCCCCAGGACGCCCATCCAAGGTTCATGGGTTAACTGTCCATTCTCCAACCACCCTCATGTCATAGCAATACACTCTCAAGTCAAAAAGTGTTACTTCCTCCAATGGCCTACCAAGCACCTGCCCTACAGGCTGTAACTTTGTCACTGAGATGCATGCCTCATGTTACAGTGTGGCCCAAAGATGTACCCATCAAGGCCAACAATATTTTACCACTGTTCCCAACATCATAAGATCAGGCAAGGACACCGGAGATTGGAGTCTTGCACCTTCTACCGGTTCTGTTAACTTTCAGCCTGTCAAAGCTTCATGCATAGCCACTCCTGGAAAACCGGCATGCTGGAGCGTCCAGGCTCCCATTCACGTCTCTGACGACAGGCCTACTGATCAGGTCAGAGAACACCATGTTGAACAAACTCTTCAAGAAATGATAAACTCCTTGATTCCCCGCATAGATTATATCCCCTACTGCTTCCCAAATCCAGGGAAATAGATTTAGATCCCTATACTTCTGATATTATCTCTGCAACCCATTCTGCTTTAAATGCCTCCAACCCTCAATTAGCCCAGGATTGCTGGTTGTGCTTGGCCTTAGGCAATAGTTGGCCTCTTGCAGTTCCCCTCTTAAATGAATCTATTCCTATAGATAACCCTAACTGCATACTCTCTGTCCCCACTGGGTTCACAAACTCCACCTGCTTTTACAAACACTTCCTTAATAATTCCTTCAATATTGATGTAGGTATAGCCTCCTTCACATCCTGCTCAGAAATAACTAATATTTCCACAGCCCTCTGCGCTGGCCCAGGAAAAGTTTTTACTTGCGGGTCTGGGTTAGCCTATTCCTTCCTCCCTACAAATTGGACTGGACTCTGTGTCCTGGCCTCCCTTTTACCTGACATTGAGATTCTCCGGGGGATGCACCTGTCCCTATTCCTTCATTCCCAGACATAGAAGAGCTGTTCAGTTTATTCCAATCCTTGTTGGCTTAGGGATCGCTGGGGGCCTAGCTCTGGTGCTACAGGCATGGGAGTTGCTATTCATTCCTATACTAGTCTCTCCCAATGACTGGCAGATGATGTCCGGACAGTTTACAAGTTAGTTCAAGACATCCAAGGCTCAAATAGACACCCTGGCTTCAAAACCTATTCAGGTTCATTATCATCGCCTCAAAATGGCTGAACGAGGCTATCTAGAGCTAATGGAGGATGGGTCCCCTACGGGAACAGCATAGGCCTCAGACCTATGCCCACAAGCGTGGATGGACACTGATATGGGGTGCGAGGCAAAGACACTGCAAGGGAAGGACCCTACTGTCCACATCTGAGTTCCCTGAGAAACATGCCTGATTGCATAGAGGTTGGTGCCAAAAAGTTCCTCTCCTCCCCAAAAAGACACCTACAAAACCTATCTGGGAGGATCAGGCCACTGTTTCCCCCCATTGGTTAAGGTCCAACATCCATAGAGGGTGCTTGTCCCTCCTCCTCAAGCTCCACTTCTCCCCTTAATAATACAGAAAGGGAGGAGATGCCGGGAACCATAAAAAATGACCTTTTGCCCAAGTGACCGTCTTGGGTGCCTCCCTGTCTCCGTCTCTGTTTCCCCCATAGCTGAGCCCTTTGTCAGAGAAACAAGTGACCATCTGAGGTTTAACTCATCTGCCGTAACTACCTCATCCGCCATAAAACCTTATCTACCATAAATACCTCAGTCTCCTAGCAACGTTTCTTGACTGGCCAAATGGTTTTCCTGCCTAAACCCCTGCCCTGGGAAGCCCCTTCCCCCCAAGAACTATATAAACCCTTCCCTGGTTCAATAAAGTTAGAGCTTGATCGGAACTCTCGACTTGCTCTCGTTCTTTGTGTCTCCTGTCCTTCATTTGTCCTCCTCCCTCCTAGGTTACCCGGTTCTCAGAGTGTCCCATGGGCCGGGGCACACCTGGAATTTTTTAATGGGACCTGGGATCTGAACTCAGGACCTTCTGCTTGTGAGGCAGAGTCTAAATCCTTGAGCCATCTCTCCAGCCCCTATTGGCTGATTCATTTACTTTTTTTCTCTTTAATGTCGAGATCCTTTGTTTGGGGGCTCAATGGTCCCAGCAGGCACATCTTTTTCATATGTTTCTCTTGGGTCTTGGAGTCTCACAGGCATGTGCTGTGCCCGTGGGGCTGTGGGTCCTCCTGGGCAGGAGTGGTGTCTGTCCCACCCCATGTGAGCACTCTATTGTAAATATTTACTGCATGAGTGAGTGAAGGAATGCACATGTGAAGGAATACATGCAGGGCGTGTATGTGGGGCTCCTTGGTAGAGCACCTGCCTTGGAGAGTACAGGGCCCAGGTTCAAGTGAACAAACGGAATTTCTCATCATCACCTCTACCTCTGTGAATCTTTAGGGTTCCTTTACAGAGTCTTCCTTCTCCTATTTTCCCTCCCTCCTCAGTGTACTCCAGCCAATTTCCCCATGAGCTTTAAGCTTTGTGCTGTGTGTCGTTGGGTCTCTACTTCCTGTGCTCTGGATGCTTCTATGTGCAGTGCATCTCCATGTTCAGAACCTTCCTGTGGGGAGCAGCTCCTAGGACGCACCCAAGTGTGTAGATGAGAAAACTGAGAAGCAGAGAGGTTGAGACAGTGGCGCATGTGGCTGCTGTGTCACAGGGCACAGAGATGAGTCAGCCACGCCATGTCTACACTCAGGACACTTGGGAACATTTGATTGACTGGTAGCCTGACATCACACAGTGCCTGAGAAACCCTTTGGGTCCATTTCTGCGTGCTCACAATTCACGGCCCCCCTGCCCAAGGACACGTGGTACCCACCAGGCGGGTGCAACAAAGGACAGCCTCCCTGGGCTTGTGTTCACCCATGTGCCTCACACATGGGGTGGTCTCCTATGAATTGGAACCCCTGTGCTTACATGTTGACCTCCCTGGACCAAAGCTTCATAGGCTCGTGGTATGGAAAGTCTGGCTCTGTGTGCATACACTCGGTCTCACAGGACATGGACAGCTGCTGTGAGCTCAGTCTTGAGAATGGTTGCATCCTAAGTGATGTTCTCTTATTCCTGATATGTAGTTTTATATTATGGCTTTTAAAAAAAAGGACATAAGGATGGGCAGTGGACATACTAGGGGATGTCCAAGAGCAGGGGGTTGAAGGAGGGGATAGCTAGGACCACAATTCATTGTACATGTGTACGAGGTTTTCAAAGAATAAAAACATAAAAAACACATCAATCAATAAATAAAATTGGGAGGTTGGAGAGATGGCTCAGGGTTTCAGACTTTACCTCACAAGCAGAAAGACCTGAGCTCAGATCCCATGTCCCATATAAAAATAGCCAGACAGAAATGGCAGTGGTCTGTCTGGCCCTGAAAGGTGGTGCCTGGCAAATTCCAGATCTAAATGGAGAGGTAGAAGCTGTCCAGGATGAATCACCCTGGTCCTCCAAAGGCACATGGTGTCCTCTGGTACACACACACACACACACACACACACACACACACACACACACACAGAGGCATACAAATGTGAAGAAACAAAAACGTTGAGGAGTTGGTTGTTTAGGGTCACATAGTCAAGATGTAACCCTGGACCCTTGATATATCCTGGACCCTGGATGTAACGTGGAGCCCTGGTTTTCCATCCAAGCCCAGCCATGTCAGCCTGTGCACACCTCAGATGACCCTTCACCCTTCCAGCCACATGCCAGTGGCTCACATACCAGCCAGTCATTCAGAAAGTGGGTATGGAATGTATCAGATATCAGGATAGGAGCTGGAATTTCCCAGAAGCCCCTGTTGATATCTAGTGTACTGAAAACAGCTACATTTGGGGGCATTTTTCAGACAAGAAAAATTGGTAGCTTATAGACATCTGTGAATGGTGCTAGAACTGGAGGTCTTTTTTGTTACCTGTCTGCTGTTTCCCATCACGATCTGTCACTCATGCTGTCAAATTCTCTGCCACTGCTTTTGTCTGGCAGAAATCAGTTCCTACAGCAACCCTTGGGCATCCTACCGGGAGGGTCCCTATTCCTAACTGGGGGTGCTGCTTCCATCTGGTGGTCCGACATGGTAATTGCATGGGCCTTGGGGCAGAGAGGCAGAGAGGGAGGGGACAACTTTTGAAGTTGATTCTTTCCACCATGTGGCCTTCTGGAGATCAAATCAGACTGCAGGTTTGTGAGCAGGTGACTTACATGCTCAGCAGTCTCACTGGCCCCTTATATATTGCCCCCCCCTCTCGCTAAAGGAGATGAAGTCAGATGTTCCTGCTCAGTTTCCCTGCTGTGTAGAGACAGGAGCTCAGACACCTGTCTGGAGTTGAGTCCTTCTTCTTGCCATGCCCCGACCTCAACTTGACACGTGTGTACCTGATCATCCCCTGGGTGCCCAGAGATTCCAGGTCACCCCCAACCTGGCTACCCCACTATCATTCACTCAAAGCTGATGTTGCTGTGAGTACAAACCCATCAATGGTTTCTCTGATCCTGGACCAGACTTGTAAGCATGTTTTCCTCCTGAATTGTCTTCTGCCTAGTGAGTCAGGAACACTGGGGGAACACTGTGAGCACGGGGAAAACTGGGAGCACAGAGAACTGGGATCACTGGGAGCACTGG
Organism: Typhlomys cinereus; assembly: GCA_023101885.1. NCBI lineage: Eukaryota > Metazoa > Chordata > Mammalia > Rodentia > Platacanthomyidae > Typhlomys > Typhlomys cinereus. Next base: position 197,364 of record JALPQD010000984.1, read on the forward strand.
GAGCAGAAAGAGCAGGAGGAGTCAGACAGGAAGTGAGGCCAGCTTTGGGTTAACCACTGTCAGTGTAGAATTCATCAGTGACAACTGAGGCTTAATAAAAAGAAACAAACAAACAGTTATCCCCCAGACTGGCTCTCGGGCTTCCAGAATGTGATTGGTTGTGGGGCAGGCCGAAGAACCCCATCAAGAGGCCAGAGGGATGTGGACATGCCCAAAGGACAGGAAGCTTGTTGTGGAGATTTCAACCTCCACAGTGGCCATGTCTATGGAACTGACAGATGGCCACCAAATTATGATGGTGTCCACATGTTCCGCCCCATCTAGGAATACTACCGTAGGTAGAACATGCAATTGGTCCCTGGGCCTGCTGATTACCACAACTTAGCTGCACAACAACCACAGGGCCTCAGCTGCTTCCTCTGGTGATCTCGAGGCTGCCTGGGGGCTGCCATCACCACGCAGCACTGTTGAACCTGTGCATAGGAAAAGACCAACATTCAACACTTGAATATGATTTCTACTGCAAGCCTATTCCTTTTATACTATCATAAAGCAAATAAATAAAAGTGTAAGTTGAGAGTTGATGGGTGAGCAGGTAAAATGCTTACAGTGGATTGGCGAGTAGATTCCAGGGCCAGGTAAAAAGGCAAGTGCATCTGGAAACCAGCACTGAAGGCAGATGGAGATGAGAGGACCCCGGGAGCTTGCTGGGCCATTAGTTGAAAAGTTAAGATGGAGAGCAAGTGAGGGAGATCCTCATATCAGCCTCTGGCATCCACGTGTGCACACATATAACGCATACATATGATGCTCGTGCACATACAAGCATTCTAAACTGAGGGCTGGGGATGTAAATCAGTTGGCAGTGTGCTTCTCTAGCACGTATGAAGCACTGGGATCTACCCCCAATACCACACAAACTGGGCATCATGGTGTCTTCCAGTAACATCAGCTTTCAGGAGGCGGAGCCAAGGAAATCAGATGCTTAAGGTCAGCCTAGGAAGCTTGAGACATGAGACCCTGTCACAAACAAAAAACAGTATGTTTTTTGAGGATTGTAACGGTTACTTTTAACTGTTGCTATGAGAGAACACCCAAAGTCAAACAACTTAAAGGAGAAAGGGAGATTTCTTCAGCTTATGGTTCCAGAGGGGAGAAACAGTATTTCATGGTGGAGACAACATGGCTGATGGCTGAAGCTGGAGGCAGCTAAATCACCTCAGACATCCTGGAGTCTCTCTTCAAATTTTTCTGTACTGTGGTTCCTTTTATCTGGTCCACTCCTGGGAGATTCTGATTGGATTTAGGGCTGGACTGTGTACTGTAAATGTGTGACCTGGACAAACTCTTGAGGTGGTCTCAGCTGATCCTAGTTAATACCAGGTGTGGTCAAGTTGACAGCCCAGATTAACGATCACAAGGATTAAGGTAGAGTTTATTAGAGGAGAGAACAGAACTCACAGACTCCACATGTAGAATCCCATGAGGGACTAGGGCACCCCTGAGATCTCATGAATTTCAGGCATGGAATCCATGAGGGGCAAGAGCTAGAAACCAACTCATGGACTCCACATGTGGAGTGCCACAACAGGCAAATGCCCAAAAAACAATATTTCAGAGAAGTAAACCGTGTGACTTTGACCTACCACATCGAAAGAGAGAGAACCAAGAAGGAACCTTGCAGTTGAATGCTCACCCATGAGGTACCCTCCCCCAGATTCAAAAAACAAGAAAAAGAGAATGCAAATGCCATGTACACCCAAAATCTTTCCTGCGTTAGCACTGAGAGAGGAATGGAAGAAGGTTGACATTTAAAAACCAGGGGATCTGAACTTTTTCTATTTTTCATTGTTTTCCAAACAAGCAGCCTCCAGGTCTGGTCCTTGGTGCCTCGGCTCACTGCTGCCATCTGGTGCTCACACCTTGCAAGCGCACGAGTCTCTGGACCCTAGGTCTCCACTGGGGAGGATCGGGGTCGCTGTCTCTGGTGCTGAAATCTCGGCCCCCTTGGACACCCACTTGTCCCAAATGCTTTCTTGTCCGTCTTCCTTTCTTGCTTCATTCATGAAAGGGTCAAGGAGTTCGACTAATTGATTCTGGATGGACAGTGGAGACACTGAAGGGGGGCTCCCATATTCCACTTGTCCTGCATGTTGCCCATAACTTCACGACCACAAGTTTAAGGGGTCAAGGGGCTTCATTCTGGCCTAAGCTTCTTGGTTACAGTGCCTTGTCCAGCTTGGCAGGAGGTAGGCCAACACCAGGCTGAGGGAGCTGGCCACACCATCTCCACAGGACGGCTGAGGGGACACCGTCTGGCCAAGTACATTGAAGGATGCCACCTTCCCTAACCAGCTTCCTCCCTTTGTCTGTCCAGGGACTAGAACCACCCACCATCAGCTGGGCCTCGTTCCCAACCCACCTCAACTAAACTATCTCCTGCAAGCTTACTTAGGGCCAAACTTAAGCATTAATTTAAAAAACATGCTTTTGAAATGTAAAGTTAGCTAATAATCTTTGTAAATATATTAAGTTTATTCTTAAATTTTTAAATTTTTTATTATTATTTATTCAATTGTGCATGTGTGCGTATGTATGTGCACATGCATGTGTGTATGTGTGTGTGTAGAACCAGGGACGAATCGGGAACCACCATGGACGCCTCCACCTCCTTCTGCCCCGGGATTCACAGGCTCCGTCCTACCAGGACCAGAAGCGCACGCCGCCCCCGCTTCCGCCTGGCGTCTATACGTAGGATCTGGGATCCGAACTCAGGACTTTCTGCCTTCAAGGCAGAGGCTTAACCCCTGAGCCACCTCTCCAGCCCAAATTTTTTAAACTTTATTTATTTCACGTGTTTGTGTGTGTGAGAGAGAAAATGAAAGAGAGATAGAGGGAGAGAGCTATACATCCCTGTGGAGGATCAAGGGTGACTTCAGAATCATCCTGGACTGCTCCTACCTCGTTCTTGCTTTGCTCTCATATTTCCCAGGTACTGCCCAAAAGGGCCAGAAATACAGGACACTGCCATTTTCACTTGGCATTTTTATTTGTGGCCTGGGATTAAAACTCAGGATGTTCTGCTTGCAAGACAGAGCCTTAACCCCTGAACTGTCTCTCCAGCACAGCTTCATTTATTCTTACACTGTATTACCCATGAATTTATGTTTTTTGTGGCCTGTTACTTACCCCAATACTTCATCCTTTCCCACCCTTCCTCTCTCCTCTACGGCCAGTTTTCCTCCATCTCCCACATCTCCCTATATGTGATCATTTTTACAATGTTGATTCTGCCAATCCAGGAACAAGGGAGGTCTTTCCACCTTCTGGTGTCTTCTGCAATTTCTTTCTTAGGGTTTTAAAGTTTTCATTGTAAAGGTCTTTTACCTCCTTAGTTAGGTTTATACCAAGGTATTTCATTTTTTTAGGGGTTATAGTAAATGGTATGGTTTCTCTCAAGGCTTTTTCACTTATTTCATTCTGGGCATATAGGAAGGCCTCTGATTTTTTGCACATTTATTTTGTATCCTGCCACCCTGCTGAACTTCTCAATTAGTTCCAGGAGCTTCCTGGTGGAGTTTTTGGGATCCCTCAGGTATAAGATCATGTCATCTGCAAATAGGGATAGCTTGACTTCTTTCTTGCCGATTTGAATCCCTCTTATGTCCCTTTCTTGTCTTATGGCTTCAGCTAAGACTTCAAGTACAATATTGAATAGAAGTGGTGAGAGTGGACAGCCTTGTCTAGTTCCTGATCGAAGTGGGAATGCTTCCAATTCTTCCCCATTGAGCATAATCCTTGCTGTGGGCTTGTTGTATATAGCTTTTATTATATTGATTAAGGTTCCTTCCATTCCCACTGTCTCTAGCGTTTTGATCATAAAAGGCTGTTGGATCTTGTCAAAAGCTTTTTCTGCATCTATCGAGAGTATCATGTGGTCTTGGACTTTGGACTGGTTTACATGATTAATTACATTTATTGATTTGCGTATGTTGAACCAACCTTGTGTGCCGGGGATGAAGCCTACTTGGTCCCCATGAATGATCTTTTTAATATGTTTTTGAATCCGATTTGCTAAGACTTTGTTGAGAATCTTTGCGTCTGTGTTCATCAGGGAGATCGGCCTATAGTTTTCTTTTTTAAGTGAATCTTTATTAGGTTTTGGGATTAAAACGATATTAGCCTCATAGAAGGAATTTGGTAGTGTTCCTTCCTTTGCTATTTGATGGAACAGTTTAAGGAGTATTGGTGTTATTAAACTCCTTAAATGTCTGGTAGAACTCTGTGCTGAATCCATCTGGTCCAGGACATTTTTTGGTGGGAAGATTCGAGATTACTTCCTCAATTTCCTTATATGTTATAGGAATAAATAATAATTAATTAAATTCACAACTTCCTGATTCAACTTAAGTAAGTTGTGTTTACTTAGAAATTCATCCATCTCTTTTGTGTTGTCAAACTTCACAGAATATAAGTTTTTGAAATATGATGTTATGGCAAGATGTGACCTTTAGGGGTCTTCTACATGTTACACAAACCTGTATATGAAAACACACACACACACACACACACACACCACACACACACACAACCTTCTAAAGGTGAACTATTTATGACTTGGCGCAATGATGGAATCCACTCTAGGTCCTTGCAGTAAAATTTAGCTATGGATGTCTAGTGTATTAAAAACATCATATGCAGTACATCTCAAGCGCCCCTTTTTAGAGTTCGAGCCCTCCCTTCAATTTCCATCTCAAATTATGATTTCATCCAAGTCACATTGTGCACCCCCATATGAGGTGAGGCAGGGGTCTCCCTCCATGGCCCACTGGGACAGGTCCACTGACCCCTCGTTGACTGATGCCCTGTCTTGTGTCCCAGGGCCCCATGTCTACACATGACAGGTCAGACGGCCACAAGCCTTTCAGTTCTTCAGGAACAACAGCTACCAGTTCATTTCTTTCTGTTTAGTTCTTTTTAGCAGAATCAGCAAGATAGCTCCGGTAAGGTGCCTGTTGCAAACGGTGTGGTCTGATTCAGTTGTCAGAGCCACCTGGTGAAGGAAAGAACTGACTTCTGAAGGTTGTCCTCGGTCCCCACATGGGCATTATGGGTGGCAGATGTGCATACTCTGTATGCTGTGAGATAGATAGAGAGATAGATAGATAGATAGATAGATAAGATTTTTAGATTGCTAGATGAGATAGATAGATAAGACAGCCAAAGCGCTTCATCATCAAGTACCGACAGGTGCACGTCTCTGAATGAAGCAGAGTAGGGTGTAAGGGAGGGAGGTTCAGCTATCCAATCGACTTCATCTGGGGAGGGTTTTGGGGGGAGACAGAACAAGGACCAGACCGAGATAAACGGGAGACCCTCTCTCATCTATGTCTAAAGTGTTGAGTGAGGATTTCATTTCTTTTTTTTTGTTTTAAAATTTAATATCATTTTAAAAATTTTTTACCAGTTCCCTCCCTCTCCCCTCCTCCCCCTCCCCTTCCCCCAGTGCTTCCCGCCCCAATTCCCAGAGAGTCCTTTAATGTGACCCTACTCTCCTCTGGGGCCTCCTCTCGATGACTAAAGGACCCAGTGGCATCCACCTTTCTCTGTTCCCTTAAGATAAGATATACTGGCTGCCAATCCCTGCCCAGTCTCGTGCCTTCCGATGCTAGACTTTTGAGGGCAAAGTGGTGGACATTGCGCAGGGCATGCAAAGTCCCATTATGATTGCTTCAGCCCCAACTTGTGTGGAGAATCTTGCAAATCTTGTCCTCCCATCCTTTTCTCTTACAATCTTACCGCCCCCTCTTCCCAAAATTCCCTGAGCTCAGATGGGGAGAGATTAGGCTGGCCAGTTCTATGTGTTGATAAGTCTCTGAAGTTTGGATTGTGTGTTTGTTGATTTTCTTTTGCGTTTTGCTGCTCCTGCAATCCCTTCACTCCATCTGTGGGCACTGTATGTCACCCTTGGCCAGAGACAAAAAGCTGTTAAACTGGAGTCTTTTAAAGCACATTCAAGGGTAGATGTAATAAAAGTAGGAAACCTCATGAGGGAGGGGTCCATCACCCATTTGAAATGTTCTTTTTATCTGCAGGACATTGCCCTCCCCTTCTGGTGAGATCAGGACAAGAACGTCTGGAGAACTTAACCAGGTTTCCATTACTTACTGCAGCCTTGATGGAGGCCATTTCTCTCGTAACATGGTCTCCTCTCTCCTTGTTCTGGTGTGGCCTCCAACCCATCCTCTTGTCATAATCCTTGCAATTACTGTAGGAATACATAGGTTTATTTGAGTGTCTCAAGTGGGCTGGGTGGTTTGGTACTAGGAGCCACCTATTAGGGAGTACATACGGCGCTTATTTTCTGGGTTTGGGATACTTCACTTAATTAATTTTTCTAATGACATCCATTTCCCGCAAATTCCAGTAATTCATCATTTTGATGGCTGAGTAGTACTCCATTATAGATGTCCAAGTTTCCTTATCCACTCTCAACTGTGGATGGATTGATTCCATGACTTTGCTATTGTAAACAGTGCTGCTATGAACATGGTCGGCTTGTGCTATGAGGGAACCTCTGCTGTATGGGGGGTTATTCCCAAAGTGGAATAGCAGGGTCATATGGCATTTCAATCTTTAATTTCTTAAGATCTCCAGAGGCTCGCCAGAGTGGCTGTATGAGCCTGCATTCCCACCACAATGTGGAGAGTTCCCTCTCTCCACATCCTCTCCAGCATTGTGGTTGTTTGTAGTGGTTTTTGCCATCCTGACCGGGGTGAGATGATATCTCAGGGAAGTTTTGATTTGATTTCCTGATGGCAAGAAGTGGAGCATTTTTAGATAATTGTTAGGCATTTTATTCATCACTGGTAAACTTTCTTGAAGTCCAGGCCCATTTTTTAATTGGGCCAGTGTTTTCCTTGGAGTTTATTTTCTAAGTTCTTTGTGCACTCTGGACATAGAGCTCTTCAGATATGTGGTTAGTGAAGATTTTCTCCCATTCTGTGGGTTGCCTTTGAGCTCGGTTTAAATCTCTTTATCGAACAGAAGCTCTTAATTTCACAAGATCCCAACTGTTGAGAGTTGGTAGCAGTGACTGTGCCATTGGATGTCTGTTTAGGAATGTTGGCCTAGCCCAATCAGCGAGGGAGTTCCCTATCCTTTCAATATGGTTTTTATAGTCTCTGGCTCTATATCAAGGTCCTGATCATTGGAATTAAGTCTTGTACATGGTGACAAGTACGGGTCCAGCTTTAATCTTCTGCATGTGGAGATCCAGTTTGCCAGCACCATTTGTTGAAGATGCTGTTCTTTTTCCATGATTCTTTGGGCCCTTTGTCAAAGACCAAATGGCTGTAACTGTGGGCTTATATCTGGGTCTTCAATCCTTATCCATTGATCTGTGGGTCTATTTTGGAGCCAGTACCAGGCTTGTCTTTATAACTATGGATTTGTAGTATGACTTAGGTTTGGTATGGTAATACCTCCAGCCGTGTTTTTGTTACTCAGGATTGTTTTTGCTATCCTGGGTCTTTTGTGCTCCATATGAACTTTGAGATTGTTTGGTCAACTTCTTTGAAGAATTGCTTTGGGATTTGATTGGATAGCATTGAATCTGTATATTGCCTTTGGTAGGATGGAAGCAGAAGGTCCTGAGGTCAGATCCCATATCCCACATAAAACAAGCCAAACAGAAAGGTTACAAACCCTGCTGGGCAGAACCTGAGAAATCCCAGATTGAAGCAAGAAGGAAGTAAAGCAATCCATGATGATTCCCTGAGACAGCCTGGGTGACAGTCTCCTCTGACACACAGACACACAAAATAAATAAAATATTTAAATGATATATTTCTTAATAAAAGAAAAATAGAACAACCATAGAGGATTAAGGCAGATTTTTTTAAGAGGTGAGAAGGGAGTTCACGGATGTGGAATCCATGAGGGACAAGGAAGCCAGAGATAGATCAGAGGTATTTATGAAGTGAGGCAGACCTGGCAAAAGTAACTTTTCCTCACTGGTCAGCTCCAGTTTCTGCAACCCTGATTGGAGCTGTTGGTCCCCTACATCTCACTAGTCTGTTCATATTGGGCTCAGCCAGGATGATCTTGTAGGGGACCTCATGATCTGCTCATGATTGAGGAACTTATCTGCAAGGAAGAGCTCACCTACACACTCTTTCAGATTAAAACCAGTTCCTCATGACAGGCAGGACACTCCTTCAGGATAATCCTAGCATGGGGAATGGTGATCAAAGACCTTCCCAGCATGGTCTTTCCACTCTGTCTAAACTACCCAGCAACATTATCCCTCTCTCACCAGCAAAATGTCATTGTCTAGCCTCCAGATATTCTCACTGGAGGTCAGGAGATCAACACACAGATTCCGGGTGACACAGTTCAGACCCCAGATTGTGTCTATACCTCCCCCCCATTTCCTACTCACTTTAATCTGACTCTTGGAATAGCACTGCATGTAATCAAAGTGGCCCACTTTGTCCATGCCATAATTTGAGTGTTATTTGAGACATTTAATCTGTGTGGGGGCATGGAGTTGGGTAAGGTCACAGCAGCAGAGACAGTAGCTGGGACCCCTGGCCTATGTGCCCATGCCTATCACCATGTGGTGTTGTTAGGGATTTAGGGGTTATCCAGAGATTCACCATAGACCAAAGGTTAAAAATAAATGACTGAGAGCTTTCTGAGAGAGAGGGAGAGACTGGTACCAGGGATTGCACACATGGGCAGGGTGATGTGTGTGCAGTCCAGAATTAGGTCTCCACACAGTTTTTATAGACAAGGGACAAAGGAGGTTGCAAGATCCTCCTTGTGTGCAGATCCACCAGTTGACTTTTGGACAGCAGCAAAACAGTGTAGCAGGCAGTGTTTTACAGTCTTATCAGCATGCAGGCTTCTTGCAGGTCCTCTGGCAGAATGGCATTCCACAGGGGAATTCTTGAGAACTGGGAGGGAAGTGGGCATTTTCATTGCCTGCAAACAATTTCTTAGGGTTAGTTCTTGTGTTTGGAATCAAAGACCAAAACCAGAACCTTTGTAGAGGAGTAAGGTAGAGTTTATTAGAGGAGAGAAGGAACCAGTGGCCTTCATATGTGGAGTACGATGAGGGGTGAGAGCGCCCTCTAATGACTGGCAGGATCAGGTATAGTTGTGTACATATTTTTTTTATTTTATTTATTTATATGTGTGTGTGTGTGTGTGTGTGTGTGTGTGTGTGTGTGTCTCAAAGGGCACTATGTGTTTCTGTTGAATACCAAGTGTGACTTTGGGAGTCATCTAGATCGTTTGTGCCTCCTTTTTGTTTTTTGGTTTTGTTTTTTTTTTTGCTCTGGGATTTCCCAGGCTCCACGCACAAGAGCGGGAGACACAGGCTGCCATTTCTACCAGGCATTTTCACATGGGACCTGGGATCCGATCTCAGGACGTACTGCTTGGGAGACAGAGTATTAAGCCCTGACCCATCACTCCAACCCATGATTGGAGCTTTTTTGATCCTGTACATATCATTGGTTTATCCACCTTGGGGCCCAATCAGTTGATCTTTTGGTGGGGCTGGAGATCAAGTTGTTTCTTTGGTGGGTTTAGTTTGTTGGATATGGAGAGCTCATCTCCATATCTTTTCATGGGGACTTTGGCTATCTTCTCTCTGAGGAGGATTGGAGTAGGTTCCTCAGCAGGGGGTATTCCTTAGGGTGATCTCAAAAGCAGGGGATGATGTTCTGGAATTTCAAAGACCTTCGCAGACCATCCCAGCATGTCTGCTCTAACCCTGTGTAGAATTAGTCACTATGCCAGAGTGCCCTTCAAGCTCTTTTCAATCCTTATCAAACTCACTTGCCAAACACTTCCAGCACTGTAGTTAGCCAAACCATTTTGTGTCTGGGGAGATGGCTCAGTGTGTAAAGTGTTGCTGGGGAAGCATAAAGATCTGAGTTCAATTCCGAGCATACAAGGAAAAAAGCCAAGAGACTGGGCTCATGTGCAGATGCCCAGAACTGGAGAGACAGAGACGAGCAGATGGATGGGCTTGCGGGACAGACCCCGAGCCCCAGGTCCAGCAGGAGACCCCTGCTAGAAAAACCAGGAGGAGAGTGATTGAGCAAGATGTTGACCTCTACTCTCTACAAATACCTGTATATGAAACACACACGCTCCTTCTAAGCGCTGAAAGTATTTATGACTTGGTGCAAGGATTGAATCCACCCCAGGTCCTTGCAGGAAAACTTAGATACAGATCTTCCAATGTATAAACACCATATGCAGTATATCTCAACCACCCCTTCTTAGAGTGCAGCCCCTCCCTTCAATTTCCATCTCAGAATTATGATTTCATCCAAGTCACATTGTGCACCCCACATATGATGGTGAAGGCAGGGGTCTCCCTCCATGGCCCATTGGGGCAGGTCCACTGACCCTTGTTGACTGATGCCCTGTCTTGAGGCCCAGGGACCCATGTCTACACAGTGACAGGGTCTCACAGCCACAAGCTGTTTCAGTTCTTCAAGGAACAACAGCTATCAAGTCGATTTCTTTCTGGTTTTGTTCTTTTTAGCAGAGTCAGCAAGATAGCTCCACGGTAATGTGCCTGCTTGAAACCCTGGTGGTCAGAGTTCAGTTGCCAGAAGCCCACCTGGTGGAAGGAAAAAACTGACTTCTGAAGGTTGTCCTCGGACCCCACATGGGCATGCTATGGTGGCAAGAACATGCATTTTATGTCTGCTGTCAGATAGATAGATAGATAGATAGATAGATAGATAGATAGATAGATAGATAGATAAACAGACAGACAGACCAAAGCGATCATCCTCAAGGACCAACAGTCCAACATCTGAGTCAAGCAGAGCAGAGTATAAGGAGACAGGTTCTCAGCCATCCAACCTCTTCATATAGGACAGGGGTTGTGGGGGGAGACAGGAGACAAGGACCAAAGCAGATAAAATGGGAGACCCTCTCTTATATATGTGTAAAGTGTTGAGTGAGATTTCCATTTCTTGCTGTGGAACCTTGCTGTATATGTGTCTGAGTATATGTCTGCCTGAGAAATAAGACATGTATGTGCGTGTGTGCACATGAGTGAATCAGAACTTTATGTAGTCATGCATGTGTTCTATACTGTATAAACAGAATTCATGAGACATATATCTTATTTATATGATATACACATATGCATCTGTGTGTGTGAGAGAGAGAGAGAGAAATTGATTATAAATATTGGCTCACCTACTTTTGAAGGTTGACACCCACCAAGATCGTAGGCAAGGGGGGGAAAAGGAGAGGAGAGGGGGAGGAGAGTGCTGCCCTCAGGACACACTGTATGTGGCTCCAATTCGAGGTAGAGGAGAACCCACAAACTCTCAGCCATCCAAGGTGTAAAGTCCCCTCTCCTTTCCTGGGCCCCTGGATGGGGCACACTGGTGTGGGCATTGTTAAGGATCCAACCTGGCACTTCACATCCCACTAGGAGAGCCACAGCCAGACACTCACATTAACCCTGGCCCAGGATGAATAGAGGGGACAGGGATAGGAACTGGATCCATACTGATGAAACAGGATTTCTTCCCAGGTTCTTGTACTCTGGAGTTGAAGACTGAGACCAGAACACGTGGAAGGGATGAAAGCAAGAGTTATTGAGGGTGAGAAAAAGAGAGGAACTGTGGACACTGGGGAAGCCCACGAGGGGCAAGGGAGCATGGACAGTGAGCCAGGTCAGGGGTACTGATAGAGTTAGGCAGGTTTTAAAACGTGGCTTGTCTTTGGTTGTTTTTTGTTGCTTTAAATCTGTGTGGGGCTTTCGATCTGTTCATGTCTGATTGGCTAGTTTGTGTGTGGGGTGGGCTGCTAAGGACTCAGCTGTCTTTCTACAGATGAGGAATCCATATCCTTTCATAGTAAACAGCAAGCAGAAGTCTGGGACAAGTGTCTGGAATTGGTGATCGTATCTGTTCGATAAGGTTCTGGTCTGTTTCTTTAGGATATTCCCAGAGTGTTGGTGGGGGGCTTGTAGGAAACCCTCCTAGCCTGACTGCTCTGCTCCATGCCTAAGAAAAAATATTTTATTGTTGTTATTTAAAAACTGAGGAAGTTTTCTCATCAGGGGGTAGGTCATTATCATCAGTGACTGGGTCAAGGATCTCTGGAATGTCTAACGAGGGGTAGAGATGGCTGGGAGGGGACTCTAAGTGAGGGGAATTGTCCGAGGGAGGGGGATCTGAAGGAGGAGCGGGCATACCAACAGCAATTGACTCGCAAGCCGAAGGGGGCCTGGAGCAACGTTGTAAAACTTTTTCTCCCTCTAAAATAACCTTTTGAATATCAGGAGATCTAGTATAAACCTGTATAATATCATTAATAAGATTTTAATACGCGAAGGTTTGGACCGGAACCTTTTCAGGGCCAAAGGTCCTATAGTAATCCTGTAAACAATTTCCAACTCTAAACCAACCTTCTCAGACCTCTCTAGTTTTTACTCATGACCCCAGAATAAGCTTCCTGCTGCCCTTGAGAAGTTGGGATTTTATGAGTAACCAAATTCCTGCTTAATCAAAACAGACAATTAAAATACATTTAAATACGTGAAGCTTAATCTTAATCTCTAACCCCCAAGGCTCAATGTCCTCTATAGCAGAAAAGAAGCACAATGTATAACCTTTTTTATTTACCATCTCTAGTTCTTAATCTGTTTATAAACCCAACATTTTATAAACCTTATTTAAAAACCTTTTATACATTTAAGTACCATACCTTTTTTATTTATATCTTTTTTATCTTTTTGGATTTTTTTTGTTGTTTTAATATTAGATATCCTGTAAGAAAAGTGCTTTAATATATATAGGCATTAACAGTAGACCCTGTCTCAAAAATCACTGTACTTGAATTAAATTTATAAGATTATAACAGAACATAGGAGTGTACTTGGAATTAGGAACCAGATTTTTTCCCAAGGAAGGGAGCTCATAATTTCTCAGAAACCAGTTTTAATTTTTGGCTGTTAAATACGTTAACATTACACATGTGAAAACAAACTTTCCTAGGTAAAAACACATTATTTCTTTGTGAAGCTTCATAAAAAGATATTTTAATCAGTATGTACTCAGGCCTTTTGATGGTAATTTATAAGTGTGCACGTGCATTTAAATTGGTCATGCCAAGTAATGAATAAAGTCAAAACCAAAAATGTGATTACAAGCGCGCAATAACCTAAAGTGGCCACTTTTTTTTTTGTTATGAAACATAAAATACACATATTCATAGGGAATTCAAATAGCCAAACAAGTTAGAACCTTTTAAAAGTAACTTTGTATGTCAGCCCCCCTGAGCTCCCCACTCTAGCCTGCCCCGGGACAGGTTTCTGTGAAGATGCATGGGAAGCGTTTTTTTTTTTTTTTTTTTTTTTTTTTAAATCATTTCCATCCTCCTTTTCCTCTATGAAGGGAACCATGACGCATTTTCTCTCCCAGCAGCCATTTTTCCACACGCTGGGACCTCTCCCCAGGCTTCAAATCCAGCAACTCTGCCCACAAACTTTTTTCCACGCTGGGACGAGCGGACCGCTTCGCCCCCAAACATTTTGTTTTGCGCATGTGCACTACAACAGGCGCCACCACTGTGCGCTGCCATTAAATTCCTGAATTATATCATTGATTAAGTTCCAGTAACCCCATCAGGCCCTTGTTTGAATGGAACCCCCTCAGGCCCTTGTTCCAGAAGGAGCTGGTTTAAATCATGACCTACTTTAGTCCAAGTCCGGGGGTGAATCTCCAGACCCGTAATAACAATCCAAGGACAAGCTTCAGAAATGAAAGAAAAAAATTCTACTAAATCTTTTCGTTTAACTCGAACTCCCCTTTCTCTGAGAGAGGACTTAATGTCCTTAATAAAGACAGCCTCCTTAGAAACAGTTTGGCCCATCGTTGAGAGAATGAGACGAAGAAAAATCACTTACCGGAGACGGCTTTCCCTTGTGAGCGGCAAGGGCGATCTCCTCTATGGATATCTGGTCCGCGGCGGCCGAGGGTCTCCGTCCGACTCGGGTCCGTGCCTCGAGCCCCACGTTTGGGCGTCACTTGTCCCGTCCAGCAGGACCAGTTATTCGTGGGTCCGAGGAGGATCGAGCCTGCAGAGAACGATGGGCGTGAAAGAAAGAGGGAGACAAAGCAAATGGTTGTCAAGGTCTCGTTTATTCAGGGTTTGGGTGCAGCTTATATGCTCAGGCTGGAGGGGGAAGAGGGGCAAGGGAGTAGAGATAAGCATCGGTTGAGACATCTGGCGGTCGCGACATCTGGCAGTTGCGATATCTGTCATCCGGACCCGGGACGTTTTTATGGTTTTTCTGGAATGTCCTGGTACACTGGGTCCCGGGGGCGTATGTCAAACAAGTTTTATGAGTTCCTTTTGACCTTTTAGTGACTCTGGTCTCTTACCGAAAATTGTTCCACTTCTTTAGCCATCAGGGAAATGCAAATCAAAACTTCCCTGAGATATCATCTCACCCCGGTCAGGATGGCAAAAATCCACAATACAAACAACACCAAATGCTGGAGAGGATGTGGAGAGAGGGGAACTCTCCTACATTGCTGGTGGGAATGCAGGCTCATACAGCCACTCTGGCGAGCCATCTGGAGAGTCTTAAAGAAATTAAAGATTGAAATGCCATATGACCCTGCTATTCCACTTTTGGGAATAACCCCCCATACAGCAGAGGTTCACCTCAATAGCACAAGCACGACCATGTTCATAGCAGCACTGTTTACAATAGCAAAGTCATGGAATCAATCCAAATGTCCAACAGTTGATGAGTGGATAAGGAAACTTTGGAACATCTATAATGGAGTACTACTCAGCCATCAAAAATGATGAATTACTGGAATTTGCCGGGAAATGGATGTCATTAGAAACAATTATATTAAGTGAAGTATCCCAAACCCAGAAAACTAAGCGCCGTATGTACTCCCTAATAGGTGGCTCCTAGTACCAAACCCACCCAGCCCACCTTGAGACACTCATAGGTAAATCTATGTATTACCTACAGTAATTGCAAGGATTATGAACAGGAGGGATGGGGTTGGAGAGCCACACCAGAAACAAGGAGAGAAGTGACCATGTTACAGTAGAGAAAATAGGCCTCCATCAAGGACTGCATGTAAGTAATGTGACACCTGGTTAAGGTCACAGACGTTCGTTCCTGATCATTTACAACTAAGGGGGTATGATCTCACCTGAAGGGGAGGGCATGTAGTCTGGCAGATAAAAAGGAACCATTTTACAAATGGGTGATTGACCCCTCCCTCACTGAGGTTTCCTACTTTTATTACATCTACCCTTGAATGTGCTCTTATAATAAGACTCCAGTTTAACAGCTTTTTGTCTCTGGCCAAGGGAGTGACATACAGTGCCCAGCAGGATGGAGTGAAGGGCATTGCAGGAGCAGCAAAACCGCAAAAGAAAATCAACAAACCACAATCCAGAACTTCAGAGACTATATCAACCACCTAGAACTAGGCCAGACTAATCTCTCCCCATCTTGAAGCTCAGGGAAATTTGTGGAAGAGGGGGCGGTAAGAGTGTAAGAGGAAAAGGATGGGAGGAGCAATGATTTGCAAGATTCTCCACACAAGTTAGGGCTGAAGCAATCATAATTGGACTTTGCATGCCCTGCGCAATGTCCAACACACTATTGACCTCACAAAGTCTAGCAGATCCTTGGAGGCAAGGGATTGGCAGCCACAGTAATATTCCTATGCTTAAGGGGAGCATGGGAAAGGGTTCAGGGAAATGCCACTGGGTCCTTGTACGTCATCGGAGAGGAGGGCCCAGAGGAGAGTCAGGGATGCACATTAAAGGACTCTCTGGGAATTGGGGCGGGAAGCACTGGGGGATGGGGAGGGAGGTGTGAGGGGAGGGAGAGCAGGGGGTTCAGGGGGAAGGAGGAGGGAGGGAGGGAGGGAACCAGTGTACCTATTAAGTTTGTATGAGCGGAAATAATAATAAAAAATGTTAAAAATGCAAAAAAAAAAGAAAGATCAATTTACTCAGTAATTACGAGCCACAAGACTGAGTTGTTACCCTAATACAACAATTCACCTCTTACCAGCTTGATGTTCTTGTTCCACACCCTTCATTATGTTTTGCATGTGTGTTCATAATAAAGTAATGAAAAGCAAAAAAAAAATAAAATAAATAAATAAATAAAACTGGTTTCTGAGAAATTATGAGCTCCTTTCCTTGGGAAAAAATCTGGTTCCTAATTCCAAGTATACTCCTATGTTCTGTTATAATCTTACAAATTTAATTCAAGTACAGTGATTTTTAAGACGGGGTCTACTGTTAATGCCTATATTAAAGAACTTTTCTTACAGGATATCTAATATTAAAACAAGAAACCATCAAAAAAGATAAAAAAGGTATATAAAAAAGGTATGGTACTTAAATGTATAAAAGGTTTTTAAATAAGGTTTATAAGATAAAAAATCTCGCTTAAAAAATTAAATGTGTACAGGAGTTTTGAGTTATTGATTAAAAAGATGTTAAAGTGTGCTATAAAGGTTTATAAAATGTTGGGTTTATAAACAGATTAAGAACTAGAGATGGTAAAAAAAAGTTATACATTGTGCTTCTTTTGTGCTATAGAGGACATTGAGCCTCAGGGGTTAGAGATTAAGATTAAGCTTCACGTATTCAAATGTATTTAAATTGTCTGTTTTGATTAAGCAGGAATTTGGTTATTCATAGAATCCCAACTTCTCAAGGGCAGCAGGAAGCTTATTCTGGGGTCATGAGTAAAAATTGGATAGGTCTGAGAGCCTCCTGAGCAGGGCTTGCTGGGGGGGGGGGGAAGGGAGGCCTCGCCCACCACCTAAAACACTTTTCCCTAGATACAAAAGAGGAAAACACTGGGCCTCTGATTGCAGCTCAAAAGCTGATGTCCAGGGAAACCCATTGCCACTAAAAGTACCTTTGGCCTTATTCTTGGGTCCACTAATTCCACCTTAAAAGGCCTCAATGTTTATCCAGGTGTTATAGATTCTAATTATACAGGTGAAATAAAAATCCTTGCTTACTCTAACAATGGACCCCTTAAGATAATGGCTAAACAAAAAATTGCCCAATTAATCTTGCTCCCCCTTATCAATAAAGACTCCAAAAAGTTTATTCCAAAACATCATAATGATCAAGGCCTTAACTCTCCTGATGTCTATTGGATACGACAAATAACCGATAATAAACCCCTTCTTAAATTAAAGTTAGATGGCAAACCTTTTGAGGGCCTCATAGATACAGGGGCTGATGCATCCGTTATCTCAGCCAAAAACTGGCCTCCTAACTGGCCCTTGACAACATCCCTTACCAACCTATAGGGCATAGGACAGACTTCTAATCCTCAACAAAGCTCCAAAATTCTTACTTGGTCAGATGAAGAGGGAAACAATGGCACTGTACAGCCATATGTGGTCCCTGGCCTCCCAGTCAACCTCTGGGGTCGTGATATCCTTGGACAGTTAAATGTCATCATGTATAGCCCCAATGAAATAGTTACCCACCAAATGTTAAGACAAGGTTTCTTGCCTGGCCAAGGGCTAGGCAAAAATAATCAAGGAATAAAAACTCCCATCCAAGTAGATCAAAAACTTGATCACTCAGGAATAGACAATCCAAATTTATAATTTCAGTCATTGACAAGCCTGTACCCCATGCAGATAAAATTCACTGGAAGTCCAGTAACACTGTATGGCTTGATCAATGGCCTTTAACTTCTGAAAAACTTTCTAACACCACAGCGTTAGTACAGGAACAGCTTGAGGCTGGCCATATTGAACCTACCACTTCTCCCTGGAATACTCCTATTTTTGTCATAAAAAAAAGTCAGGAAAATGGAGACTTTTACAAAATCTTAGAGAAATTAATAAGACTATGTTTTTAATGGGTGCCCTGCAGCCAGGCCTCCCCACACCTGTTGCCATCCCCTCAGGTTATTCTAAGATCATTATTGACCTCAAAGATTGTTTCTTCACCATCCCATTACATCCCGCTGATAGAGAACACTTTGCCTTTAGCCTCCCTGTTACCAATTTCAAAGGTCCCATGCCACGTTTTCAGTAGAAGGTCCTTCCCCAAGGAATGACCAACAGTCCCACTCTTTGCCAAAATATGTTGCTCAGGCTATCGATCCCCTTCATAAAGCCTGGTCCTCAATATATATTGTCCATTATATAGATGATATACTCCTGGCAGGACCCAATCCCACCCAGCTTTTAGATTGCTCCCTTCAATTTTCCCAGTCTCTTTCTGCCCTTGGACTCCAAATCGCCCCTGATAAGATTCAATTAAAAGATCCATATTTCTACCTGGGTTTTGAGCTTCGCCAAAACTTTATATTTTCTCAAAATGTTTAATTAAAAACAGACCAACTACATACATTAAATGACTTTCAAAAATTCCTGGGCAATGTTACTTGGTTACAGCCATATTTAAAACTCACTACAGGAGAACTCAAACCCCTTTTCTCAGATGCTAGAAGGCAATCCTGATCCTTCATCTCCTCGAACCGTAACACCTCAGGCATACAAGGCCTTACAATTAATAAATAAAGCTATTCAAGAACAAACTATTTCCTTTATCCAATATGATAAGCCCCTCAACTTCACTGTTTGTGCTACATCTCATTCTCCCACTAGAGTTTTCTGGCAATCTGGGCCACTTCTTTGGGTCCACCTCTCCGCATCACCTCCTAAAGTTCTTACCCCCTATCCGCTCCTCGTTGCCAATCTTATAATGCTAGGACGATCTCAGAGTAGACAATTCTTTGGTAAAGATCCTGATAATATTATTGTTCCATATTCAAAAGAACAGATCAATTGGTTGCTTCAGACGACTGAAGAATGGCCTCTTGTATGTCTGTCCTTTGTGGGCTCCATTGATAATCATTACCCTGGTGACAAATTGCTTCAGTTTGCCCGTATTCACCCTTTTGTTTTTCCAAAAATCACAGCTACCACCCCTCTCTCTAATGCTTCCTTGGTTTTTACTGATGGGTCTACTACAGGAATAGCTGCCACCATTATTAATAATCAGTCCATAGCTATCCACACACCATATACCTCCACCCAGCTTGTTGAACTTGCTGCAATCATAAGAGCTTTTGAACTCCTTCCTAATGTTGCCTTTAACCTATATACTGACAGTGCCTATATTGCCCATTCTGTTCCTTTATTAGAAACCATTCCATATATTAAATCCACCACCAATACAATTCCGTTAATTTAGAGAACTTCAAAGGCTTATTACTGCCCGATCACAGCCCTTTTTTATAGGACACCTCCGCACTCCTTCCAACCTCCCCGGCCCTCTATTAGAAGGAAATGTTCGTGCAGATCTGGCCGCCCGCCTGGTTTTCCCTGTCCTTACAGGCTCTATAGAACAGGCAGTTATGGCTCATGCTTTACATCACCTCAATGCCCACACCCTTCACCTCATGTTCAAAATTACTCGAGAACAGGCTAGACAGATTGTCAAACAGTGCCCGGCTTGTGTCTCTTTTCTGCCTACCCCCCACTTTGGAGTCAACCCCTGAGGACTGGTCCCCGATGAGGTTTGGCAGATGGATGTCACGTACCTTCCAGAATTGGGAAAGCTTAAATATATCCATGTAACTATCAATACATATAGTGGGTTCATTTTTGCCTCCCTTCAAGTGGGAGAGGCTTCAAAAAATGTTATTGGCCATGTTCTTCAATGTCTATCTGTCATGGGATCACCAAAGATTATTAAGTCAGATAATGGACCCGGTTATATTGGTAAAAATTTTCAATTTTTTTTTGTCGACAGCTTCACGTAAGACATATAACTGGCATTCCCTACAACCCTCAAGGTCAGGGTATTATAGAACGTGCTCATCAAACCCTTAAAAATACCATCCACAAACTCAAAAAGGGAGAACTTTCCTGTGTTAAAGACTCTCCAAAAAATATTGTCCATCATGCTCTCTTCGTCCTTAACTTCCTGATATTAGATAATAACCACAGGTCTGCTGCTGATCGTCTCTGGCACCCCGAGACACATAAAGGCTTTGCCACAGTATTGTGAATAGATCCCCTTACTTCTAAATGGAATGGGCCTGATCCAGTCCTTATCTGGGGCCGAGGATCTGTCTGTGTCTATGATTCCTAAGAAGATGCACCCAGATGGCTTCCTGAACGACTAGTAAAACAATTCACTGCCTCTACAAGACCAAATACTTCTCCCCTCCCTAAGGACGATAACTCACCCTCTTCCAGGGGAATAACCCCCCTGAGAAACTTTCTGTGCTCTCTGTGTTACAGAAAAAGGATGAGAAGACTCCTTACAATTTGGCTCGCCCTCTGATGATGCCCTCTTCCAGAGGAGGAATGGATCCCGGAGCCATATTTGCCGCCAATCTCTTACAACAACTATATGGTGCTCCATGTGATTGCAATGGAGGTTTTTCTTCCACTAGTCATCCTGTAACCTCCCGGACTACCGATTGTGGAGATAAAACTGCTCACTTAGTCTCCTCCCCAGGACGCCCATCCAAGGTTCATGGGTTAACTGTCCATTCTCCAACCACCCTCATGTCATAGCAATACACTCTCAAGTCAAAAAGTGTTACTTCCTCCAATGGCCTACCAAGCACCTGCCCTACAGGCTGTAACTTTGTCACTGAGATGCATGCCTCATGTTACAGTGTGGCCCAAAGATGTACCCATCAAGGCCAACAATATTTTACCACTGTTCCCAACATCATAAGATCAGGCAAGGACACCGGAGATTGGAGTCTTGCACCTTCTACCGGTTCTGTTAACTTTCAGCCTGTCAAAGCTTCATGCATAGCCACTCCTGGAAAACCGGCATGCTGGAGCGTCCAGGCTCCCATTCACGTCTCTGACGACGGGCCTACTGATCAGGTCAGAGAACACCATGTTGAACAAACTCTTCAAGAAGTGATAAACTCCTTGATTCCCCGCATAGATTATATCCCCTACTGCTTCCCAAATCCAGGGAAATAGATTTAGATCCCTATACTTCTGATATTATCTCTGCAACCCATTCTGCTTTAAATGCTTCCAACCCTCAATTAGCCCAGGATTGCTGGTTGTGCTTGGCCTTAGGCAATAGTTGGCCTCTTGCAGTTCCCCTCTTTTTTTTTTTTTTTAATTTTTTCTTATTTATTATTCATTCAATTGTGCGTGTATGCGTGCGCGTGCGTGTGAATGTATGTGTGTGCGTGTACAACCACGGACGAATTCTGGAACCACCATGGACGCCTCCACCTCCCCCTTGTTTACTCTGCCCCGGGATTCACAGGCTCCGCCCTACCAGGACCGGAAACGCAGGCCGCCCACGCTTCCGCCTGGCGTCTATACGTGGGGTCTAGGATCTGAACTCAGGACCTTCCGCCTGCAAGGCAGAGGCTTAACCCCTGAGCCACCTCTCCAGCCCCAAGTTCCCCTCTTAAATGAATCTATTCCTATAGATAACCCTAACTGCATACTCTCTGTCCCCACTGGGTTCACAAACTCCACCTGCTTTTACAAACACTTCCTTAATAATTCCTTCAATATTGATGTAGGTATAGCCTCCTTCACATCCTGCTCAGAAATAACTAATATTTCCACAGCCCTCTGCGCTGGCCCAGGAAAAGTTTTTACTTGCGGGGGCCAGTCAAGAAACGTTGCTAGGAGACTGAGGTATTTATGGTAGATAAGGTTTTATGGCGATGAGGTAGTTACGGCAGATGAGTTAAACCTCAGATGGTCACTTTTTCTCTGACAAAGGGCTCAGCTATGGGGAAACAGAGACGGAGACAGGGAGGCACCAGAACGGTCACTTGGGCAAAAGGTCATTTTTTATGGTTCCCGGCATCTCCTCCTTTTCTGTATTATTAAGGGGAGAAGTGGAGCTTGAGGAGGAGGGACAAGCACCCTCTATGGATGTTGACCTTAACCAAGGGGGGGAAACAGTGGCCTGATCCTCCCAGATAGGTTTTGTAGGTGCTTTTTGGGGAGGAGAGGAACTTTTTGGCACCAACCTCTATGAAATCAGGCATGTTCTCAGGGAACTCAGATGTGAACAGTAGGGTCCTTCCCTTGCAGTGTCTTTGCCTCGCACCCATATCAGTGTCCATCTACGCTTGTGGGCATAGGTCTGAGGCCTATGCTGTTCCGTAGGGGACCCACCTCCATTAGCTCTAGATAGCCTCGTTCAGCCTTTTTGAGGCGATGAAATGAACCTGAATAGGTTTTGAAGCCAGGGTGCTATTTGAGCCTTGGATGTCTTGAACTAACTTGTACACTGTCCGACATCATCTGCCAGTCTGGGAGAGACTAGTAAGGAAGAATAGCAACTCCCATGCTGTAGCAACCAGAGCTAGGCCCCCAGGATCCCTAAGCCAGCAAGGATGGAATAAACTGAACAGCTCTTCTATGTCTGGGAATGAAGGAATAGGGACAGGTGCATCCCCCGGAGAATCTCAATGTCAGGTAAAAGGGAGGCCAGGACACAGAGTCCAGTCCAATTTGTAGAGAGGAAGGAATAGGCTAACCCAGACCCGA
>JALPQD010000984.1:219968-256206 GCA_023101885.1 Typhlomys cinereus
AAGTGGTTTTCCTGCCTAAACCCTGCCCTGGGAAGCCCCTTCCCCCCAAGAACTATAAAAACCCTTCCCCGGTTCAATAAGTTAGAGCTTGATCGGAATCTCGACTTGCTCCGTTCTTTGTGTCTCCTGTCCTTCATTTTTCCTCCTCCCTCCTAGTTACCCGGTTCTCCGGTGTCCTGGGCGGGCACACCTGGAATTTTTTATATGGACCTGGGATCTGAGACTCAGGACCTTCTGCTTGTGAGGCAGGTCTAAATCCTTGAGCCATCTCCAGCCCCTATTGGCTGATTCATTTCTTTTTTCTCTTTATGTCGAGATCCTTGTTTGGGGGCTCAATGGTCCCAGCAGGCACATCTTTTTCATATGTTTCTCTTGGGTCTTGGGTCTCACAGGCATGTGCTGTCCCGTGGGGCTGTGGTCCTCCTGGGCAGGAGTGTGTCTGTCCCCCCCATGTGAGCACTCTATTGTAAATATTTACTGCATGAGTGAGTGAAGGAATGCACATGTGAAGGAATCATGCAGGGGTGTTTGTGGGGCTCCTTGGTAGAGCACCTGCCTTGGAGAGTACAGGGCCCAGGTTCAAGTGAACAAGCGGAATTTCTCATCACCTCTACCTCTGTGAATCTTTGGGTTCCTTTACAGAGTCTTCCTTCTCCTATTTCCCTCCCTCCTCAGTGTACTCCACCAATTTCCCATGAGCTTTAAGCTTTGTGCTGGGTGTCGTTGGGTCTCTACTTCCTGTGCTCTGGATGCTTCTATGTGCAGTGCATCTCCATGTTCAGAACCTCCTGTGGGGAGCAGCTCCTAGGACGCACCCAAGTGTATGATGAGAAAACTGAGAAGCAGAGAGGTTGAGACAGTGGCGCCTGTGCTGCTGGTCACAGGGCACAGAGATGAGTCAGCCACGCCATGTCTACACTCAGGACACTTGGGAACATTTGATTGACTGGTGCCTGACATCACACCGTGCCTGAGAACCCTTGGGTCCATTTCTGCTGCTCCCAATCACAGCCCCCTGAGGACGGTACCCCCCGGGGGTTCAACAAAGACAGCTCCTGGGCTTGTGTTCACCCATGTGCCTCACACATGGGGTGGTCTCCTATGAATTGGAACCCCTGTGCTTACATGTTGACCTCCCTGGACCAAAGCTTCATAGGCTCGTGGTATGGAAAGTCTGGCTCTGTGTTGCATACACTCGGTCACAGGACATGCTCTGTGAGCTCAGTCTTGAGAATGGTTGCATCCTAGTGATGTTCTCTATTCCTGATATGTAGTTTTATTTATGGCTTTTAAAAAAAAGGACATAAGGATGGGCAGTGGACTACTAGGGGATGTCCAAGAGCAGGGGGTTGAAGGAGGGGATAGCTAGGACCACAATTCATTGTACATGTGTACGAGGTTTTCAAAGAATAAAAACATAAAAAACACATCAATCAATAAATAAAATTGGGAGGTTGGAGAGATGGCTCAGGGTTTCAGACTTGACCTCACAAGCAGAAAGACCTGAGCTCAGATCCCATGTCCCATATAAAAATAGCCAGACAGAAATGGCAGTGGTCTGTCTGGCCCTGAAAGGTGGTGCCTGGCAAATTCCAGATCTAAATGGGAGAGTAGAAGCTGTCCAGGATGAATCACCCTGGTCTCCCAGGCACATGGTGTCCTCTGGTAACACACACACACAACACACACACACACACACAAACAACACACACACAGAGGCATACAAATGTGAAAAAAAAACGTTGAGGAGTTGGTTGTTTAGGGTCACATAGTCAAGGTGTAACCCTGGACCCTTGATATATCCTGGACCCTGGATGTAACGTGGAGCCCTGGTTTTCCATCCAAGCCCACCATGTCAGCTGTTGCACACCTCAGATGACCCTTCACCCTTCCAGCACATGCCCGTGGCTCACATACCAGCCAGTCATTCAGAAAGTGGGTATGGAATGTATCAGATATCAGGATAGGAGCGGAATTTTCCAGAAGCCCTGTTGATATCTAGTGTACTGAAAATAGCTACATTTGGGGGCATTTTTCAGACAAGAAAAATTGGTAGCTATAGCATCTGTGAATGGTGCCAGAACTGGAGGTCTTTTTTGTTACCTGTCTGCTGTTTCCCATCACGATCTGTCACTCATGTGTGTCCAATTCTCTGCCACTGGTTTTGTCTGGCAGAATCAGTTTCTACAGCACCCCTGGGCATCCTACCGGAGGGTCCCTATTCCTAACTGGGGGTGCTGCTTCCATCTGGTGTCCGACATGGTAATTGCATGGGCCTTGGGGCAGAGAGGCAGAGAGGGGGGGGACAACTTTTGAGTTGATTCTTTCCATCATGTGGCCTTCTGGAATCAAATCAGACTGCAGGTTTGTGAGCAGGTGACTTACATGCTCAGCGTCTCACTGGCCTATATATTGCCCCCCCTCGCTAAAGGAGATGAAGTCAGATGTTCCTGCTCACGTTTCCCTGCTGTGTAGAGACAGGATCTCAGGCCAGTCAAGAAACGTTGCTAGGAGACTGAGGTATTTATGGTAGATAAGGTTTTATGGCGATGAGGTAGTTACGGCAGATGAGTTAAACCTCAGATGGTCACTTTTTCTCTGACAAAGGGCTCAGCTATGGGGAAACAGAGACGGAGACAGGGAGGCACCAGAACGGTCACTTGGGCAAAAGGTCATTTTTTATGGTTCCCGGCATCTCCTCCTTTTCTGTATTATTAAGGGGAGAAGTGGAGCTTGAGGAGGAGGGACAAGCACCCTCTATGGATGTTGAACCTTAACCAAGGGGGGGAAACAGTGGCCTGATCCTCCCAGATAGGTTTTGTAGGTGCTTTTTGGGGAGGAGAGGAACTTTTTGGCACCAACCTCTATGAAATCAGGCATGTTCTCAGGGAACTCAGATGTGAACAGTAGGGTCCTTCCCTTGCAGTGTCTTTGCCTCGCACCCATATCAGTGTCCATCTACGCTTGTGGGCATAGGTCTGAGGCCTATGCTGTTCGTAGGGGACCCACCTCCATTAGCTCTAGATAGCCTCGTTCAGCCTTTTTGAGGCGATGAAATGAACCTGAATAGGTTTTGAAGCCAGGGTGCTATTTGAGCCTTGGATGTCTTGAACTAACTTGTACACTGTCCGACATCATCTGCCAGTCTGGGAGAGACTAGTAAGGAAGAATAGCAACTCCCATGCTGTAGCAACCAGAGCTAGGCCCCCAGGATCCCTAAGCCAGCAAGGATGGAATAAACTGAACAGCTCTTCTATGTCTGGGAATGAAGGAATAGGGACAGGTGCATCCCCCGGAGAATCTCAATGTCAGGTAAAAGGGAGGCCAGGACACAGAGTCCAGTCCAATTTGTAGAGAGGAAGGAATAGGCTAACCCAGACCCGAAGGCACAATGAGTCAATAACATAACATGTGAGACTGTGGTGTCACTGTTTATGATGTGAAAGACTATGATGTCACTGCTGAGGTTTCATGTCACTGTGAGCCTATGCTAAATGTGGTGAGGGCTGTTGTTTCATAGTAAGGCTAGGTAGGATACCAATGGTGAGGCTGTGATGTCACAGGGCGACAATGATGCCATTGGTGAACCCATTACATGAGAGTGACCATGGTGAAGCTGTGATGTTAAAGGCTGTGATGTCTCTGGTGTGGCATCGATGTCAGTTTTCTGACTAATGTCAGTGGCGACGCTGATGTCATAACTGAGACTGTGCTGTCACTGGTGAGGCCCTGATGGGACAGTGAGGCTGTCATGTCACTGTGAAGTGATATCTCTCTGGAAGCCATGATGTCACAATGAGGCTGTGACGTCAGTGGCAAGATTGATGTCACAATGAATCTACAATGTAACAGGTGAGCCTGTGGTGTCGATGGGCAGGCTGTGAGGTCACTGTGAGGCTGTGATGTCACAGTGAGACTCTGATATCGGGCTGATTCTATGAGATGTCAATGAGGCTGTGACATCAAGGGTGATGCTTGGATTTCACAGTGAGGTTAGGATCCCAGTTTTGAGGCTGTGTGGTCACACTGAGGATGTGATGTCAGAGGAGAGGCTATGATGTCACTGTAAGGTGGAGATGTTACTGTGGGTTATGATATCACTGGGAGGCTGTGATATCATTGGTGATAGACAATTATATCACAGTTTGGCTGAGATTTCAGTGGTTAGGCTG
Organism: Typhlomys cinereus; assembly: GCA_023101885.1. Taxonomy (NCBI): domain Eukaryota; kingdom Metazoa; phylum Chordata; class Mammalia; order Rodentia; family Platacanthomyidae; genus Typhlomys; species Typhlomys cinereus. Next base: position 224,141 of record JALPQD010000984.1, read on the forward strand.
TCATGTCATAAGTGAGGCTAATGACAGTGATGAGGCTGTGATGCCACAGGGAGGCTGTGGTGTCACTGTTGAGGCTGTCATGCATTATGAGTCTGAGATGTCAGTGATGAGGCTGTGGTGTCATAGCAAGGCTAGACAGGATGTCCTTGGTGTCATTGATGCTATGATTTCAGTTTAGCCTGTTATGTCACAGTGAGGCTGTGGTGTCATTACGAGGCTGTGACATCAGAGAGGTTGTGATGTCACAGTGAGACTGTGAAATTACTGTGGAAGGTGTGATATCAGTGGCAAGGCTGATTTCACTATGACGCTCTGATGTAACAGAATGTAACAGGTTAGAGTGTGAGGTCTCAGTGAGGCTGTGATGTCACAGTGAGGCTGTGATGTCACAGTGCAGTTGTGAGGTCAGTGGTTAGACTGTGATTTAAGAAGTGAGACTTATGTAAGAGATGAGAATGAGATGTCACATTGAGGCTTTGATTTCAAAGGTGATCCAGTGATGTTATAGGGAAGCTGTCATGACACAATGAGGCTATAAACTCAGAGTGAGAGAGTGATATAACTGAGTCTGTATTGTCACCAGTGAAGCAGTGATATCACAGTGAACCCATGATGTCAGTAGTCGAGACTATGACATCACAGTCAGGATGTGATTTCTGTGGTTAGGCTGTGATGTCACAGCAAGTCTGTGATGTCAGAAATGAGGTTATAATGCTACAGTGAGGCTGTGATATCATTGTGAATCTGTGATGTCACTGTAAGGCTGTCAGATCACGAGAGGTTATGATGTCACAGTGAGCTGGGAGGTCACTGTGGAAGATGTGATGTCAGTGGTAAGGTTGATTTCATCATGAAGCTATGATGTAACAGGTGAACCTATAATGTAACATGTTAGATTGTGAGGTCACAGTGAGGCTGTGATATTTTGGGAAGATTGATGTCACAATGAGGCAGTGATGTAAATGTGAGGCTGTGGTGTCACTGTTTATGATTTCAAAGGCTGTCCTTGCTTAGGCTGTCATGTCACTGTGACACTGTTATATCTGTGGTGAGGTTATGGTGTCATGGTAAGGCTAATTAGGATACCAGGGGTGAGGCTGTGATGTTACAATGTGGCTGTGAGCCACCATGAGGCTGTGATGTTACAGTGAGGTTGTGTCACAATGCAGTTGTGAGGTCAGTGGTTTGTCTGTGATTTAAAAACTGAGACTGATGTGAGACTCTGACTGAGAGTCACATTGTTGCTGTGATATAATGGTGAGGCTGTGATTCCACAGTGTGGCTCTGTTGACACAGTGTGACTGTTATGTCACAGTGAGTTTGTGATGTCAGTAGTGACTGTGCTTCCACAAGGAGATTATGTCATTGATGAGGCTGTATTGTATCTTGTGAGGGCTGCAATATCACTGTGAGTTCATCGTGTCAATCTGAGGCTATGAAGTCACAGTGAGATGATGATGTCAGGCATGAAGCTGTATCACAGTGATGCTTTGATGCACATATGGCTGTGATGTCACAATGAGGCTGTGATGTCACTGTGAGGTTGTGATGTCACGGAGGAAGTTATGATGTAACACCGAGATTGTGAAGGCAATAACGACACTGTGATGTCACAGGGACGCTGTTTTTTCTATGAGTCCATGAGGTCATTGGTTCCAGACTGAGACTGTGGTGTCATAGGGAGTCTGTCATGTTTCACTGAGCCTGTAAGGTCAGTTGTTGCCCCGGCCTGCGGGACACTCTGAGAACCAGGTAACCTAGGAGGGGGGAGGACAAATGAAGGACAGGAGACACAAGAACGAGAGCAAGTCGAGAGTTCTGATCAAGCTCTAACTTTATTGAACCAGGGAAGGGTTTATATAGTTCTTGGGGGGAAGGGGCTTCCCAGGGCAGGGGTTTAGGCGGGAAAACCATTTGGCCAGTCAGGAAATGTTGCTAGGGAACTGAGGTATTTATGGCAGATAAGATAAACCACAGATGATCGCTTGCTTCTCTGACAAGGGGGCTCAGCTATGGGGGAAACAGAGACGAGAGAGGCAGGCGCCCAAGATGGTCACTTGGGCAAAAGGTCATTTTTTATGGCTCCCGGCATCTCCTTCCTTTCTGTATTATTAAGGGAGAAGTGGAGCTTGAGGAGGAGGGACAAGCACCCTCTATGGGTGTTGGACCTTAACCGATGGGGGGAAACAGTGGCCTGATCCTCCCAGATTGTAGGTGTCTTTTTGGGGAGGAGAGGGGCTTTTTGGCACCAACCTCTATGCAATCAGGCATGTTTCTCAGGGAACTCAGATGCGGACAGTAGGGTCCTTCCCTTGCAGTGTCTTTGCCTCGCACCCCATATCGGTGTCCATCCATGCTTGTGGGCATAGTTCTGAGGCCTATGCTGTTCCCGTAGGAGACCCTCCTCCATTAGTTCTAGATAGCCTTGTTTAGCCATTTTGAGGTGATGATAATGAACCTGCATAGGTTTTGAAGCCAGGGAGTCTATTTGAGCCTTGGATGTCTTGAACTAACTTGTAAACTGTCCGGACATCATCTGCCAGTCGTTGGAGAGACTAGTATAGGAATGAATAGCAACTCCCATGCCTGTAGCACCAGAGGCTAGGTCCCCAGCGATCCCTAAGCCAACAAGGATTGGAATAAACTGAACAGCTCTTCTATGTCTGGGAATGAAGTAGTCTATGGAAGGAATAGGGACAGGTGGATCCCCTGGGAGAATCTCAATGTCAGGTAAAAGGAAGGCCAGGACACAGAGTACAATCCAATTTGTAGGGAGGAAGGAATAGGCTAACCCAGACCCGCAAGTAAAAACTTTTCCTGGGCCAGTGCAGAGGGCTGTGGAAACATTAGTTATTTCTGAGCAGGATTGAAGGAGGCTATACCTACATCAATATCAAAGCAATTATTAAGGAAGTGGTTTGTAAAAGCAGGTGGAGTTCGTGAACCCAGTGGGGTTGAACCTTAAGGGGACAGAGAGTGTGCAGTTAGGGTTATCTATAGGAATAGATTTATTTAAGAGGGGAACTACGAGAGGCCAACTATTGCCTAAGGCCAAGCACAACCAGAATCCTGGACTAATTGAGGGTTGGAGGCATTTAAAACGGAATGGGATGCAGAGATAATATCAGAAGTATAGGGATCTAAATCTATTTCCCTGGATTTGGGCAGCACTAGGGAATATACTCTATGTGCGGAATCAAGGAGTTTATTCATTTCTTGAAGAGTTTGTTCAACTAGGTGTTCTTTGACCCTGATCAGTAGGTCCATCGTCAGAGACGTGAATGGGAGCCTGGGTGTTCCAGCATGCTGGTTTCCAGGAGTGGCTATGCAGAAACTTTGACCAAGCTGAAAGTTAACAGAACTGGTAGAAGGTGCAAGACTCCAATCTCCCGTGTCCTTGCCTGATCTTATGATGTTGGGGTGACAAGTGGTAAAATATTGTTGGCCTTGATGGGTACATCTTGAGCCATACTTAAACATGAGGCATGCATCTCGGTGACAAAGTTACAGCCTGTAGTTCAGGTGCCTGGTAGGCTATTGGAGGAAGGAACCAATTTTTGGCTTGAGAGTGTAGTGCCATGACATGAGGGCAGATTGGAGATGAACCAGTTAACCCCTGAACCTTGGATAGGCGTCCTGGGGAGGAGCCTAAGTGGGCAGTTTTTATCTCCACAAAATCGGTAGTCCGGGAGGGGTACAGAGATGACTAGTGGAAGAAAAACCTCCATTGCAATCAACATGGAGCACCATATAGTGTTGTTAAGGATCGGAGCAGATGGCAGCAGATATGGGTCTGGGGTCCATTCCTCCTCTGGAAGAGGGTGTTATCAGAGGGCAAGCCAAATTGTAAGGAAGTCCTTTTCATCCCTTTTTCTGTAACACAGAGAGCACAGAGAGAAAGTTTCTCAGGGGGGTTATTCCCCTGGAAGAGGGTGAGTTATCGTCCTTAGGGAGGGGAGAGAAGTATATGGTCTTGTAGAGGGCAGTGAATTTTTTACTAGTCATTCAGGAAGTCATCTGGGTGCATCTTCTTGGGAATCATAGACACAGACCAGATCCACGGCCCCAGATAAGGACTGGATCAGGCCCATTCCATTTAGAAGTAAGGGGATCTTTCCACAATACTGTAGCAAAGCCTTTATGTGTCTCAGGGTGCCAGAGACGATCAGCAGCAGACCTGTGGTTATTATCTAATATCAGGAAGTTAAGAAACAAAGAGAGCATGATGGACAATATTTTTTGGAGAGTCTTTAACACAGGAAAGTTCTCCTTTTTGAGTTTGTGGATGGTATTTTTAAGGGTTTGATGAGCACGTTCTATAATACCCTGGCCATGAGGGTTATAGGGAATACCAGTTATATGTTTTATGCGAAGCTGTTGGCAAAAAAATTGAAAATTTTTACCAATATAAATCAGGTCCATATCTGTCTTTTTTTTTTAATTTATTCAGTTGTGGTGTGTGTGCATATGTATGTGTGTGTGCGCGTGTGTCTGCGTGTGTAGAATTCGGGAACCACCATGGACGCCTCCACTTCCTCCGCCCTGGGATTCATAGGCTCCGCCCTACCAGGACCAGAATGCAGGCTGCCCCCGCTTCTGCCTGGCGTCTATACGTGAATCTGGGATCCGAACTCAGGACCTTCTGCCTGCAAGGCAGAGGCTTAACCCCTGAGCCACCTCTCCAGCCCAGCCATTATCTGCCTTAATAATCTTTGGTGATCCCATGACCAGATAGACATTGAAGAACATGGCCAATAACATTTTTTGAAGCCTCTCCCACCTTGAAGGGAGGCAAAAATGAACCCACTATATGTATCGATAGTTACATGGATATATTTAAGCTTTCCAAATTCTGGAAGGTGTGTGACAATCCATCTGCCAAACTCATTGGGGACCAGTCCTTGGGGGTTGACTCCAAGGTGGGGGGGTAGGCAGAAAAGAAACACAAGCCAGGCACTGTTTGACAATCTATCTAGTCTGTTCTCGAATAATTTTGAACATGAGGCAAAGGGTGTGGGCATTGAGGTGATGTAAAATATGAGCCATAGCTGCCTGTTCTATAGAGCCTGTAAGGACAGGGAAAACCAGGCAGGTGGCCAGATCTGCACGAGCATTTCCTTCTAATAGAGAGCCGGGGAGGTTGGAATGAGTGTGGAGGTGTCATATAAAAAAGGGCTGTGATCGGGCAATAATAAGCCTTTGAAGTTCTCTAAATAAGGGAACTATATTGCAATATAGGCACTGTCCATATATAGGTTAAAGGCAACATTAGGAAGGAGTTCAAAAACTCTTATGATTGCAGCAAGTTCAACAAGCTGGGTAGAGGTATATGGTGTGTGGATAGCTATGGACTGATTATTAATAATGACGGCAGCTATCCTTGCAGTAGACCCATCAGTAAAAACCAAGGAAGCATTAGAGAGAGGGGGCGGTAGCTGTGATTTTTGGAACAACACAAGGGGTGAATCCAGGCAAACTGAAGAAATTTGTCGCCAGGGTAATGATTATCAATGGAGCCCGCACAGGACAGACATATGAGAGGCCATTCTTTAGTTGTCTGAAGCAACCAATTGATCTGTACTTTGAATATGGAACAATAATATCAGGATCTTTACCAAAGAATCATCTACTCTGAAATCTTCCTAGCATTATAAGATTAGCGACGAGGAGCGGATAGGGGGTAAAAACTTTAGGAGGTGATGCGGAGAGGTGGACCCAAAGAAGTGGCCCAGATTGCCAGAAAACTCTAGTGGGAGAATGAGATGTAGCACAAACAATGAGTTGAGGGGCTTATCATATTGGATAAAGGAAATAGTTTGTTCTGAATAGCTTTATTTATTAATTGTAAGGCCTTGTATGCCTGAGGTGTTAGGGTTCGAGTAGATGAAGGGTCAAGATTGCCTTCTAGTATCTGAAAAAAGGGGTTTGAGTTCTCCTGTAGTGAGTTTTAAATATGGCCATAACCAAGTAACATTGCCCAGCAATTTTGAAAGTCATTTAATGTATGTAGTTGGTCTGTTTTTAATTGAACATTTTAAGAAAATATAAAGTTTGGCAAAGCTCAAAACCCAGGTAGAAATATGGATTTTTTTTTAAGGGAGAAAGGGAGGTTTATTCAGCTTACGGCTCCAGAGGGAAGGGACAGTCTCTCAAAGCAGAGGCGGCATGGCTGGCTGGCCAAAGCTGGAGGAGGCTAAGTCACCGCAGACATCTTGGAAGCTGAGAGCTGCAGACTGCTTGCTGCAAAGGCAGACCTCTCCGGGAGGTAGGGTGGGACTCATCCACCTCAAGGCCCACCCTTTGTGACTGCCTTCCTCCAGCAAGGCTCCACCTCTCAAGATGCCATGACCTTGCCAAATACACGAGACTGTGGGGGACACATTTCAAACCATGACATTCCACCCCTGGCCCCCACAGGCTCATTACTATCTCATTATATAAACCATACTCAATCCAACGTTAAAAGTCTTCATAGACTACATCAGTATCCCCAACAGTCCAAAAGTCCAAAGTCCAAAGCCTTCTGTAAAATCAAAATACAAGTTACATATTTCTAACATTACAATGGCACAGAATAAAACATTCCCATTCCAAAAGGAAGGAATGGGGGCATATCCATAAACAAGACCAAAACCAGCAGGACAAACTCCAAATTTTGTAGCTCCAAGTCCAACAGGTGAGCCTCTCCTTGAAATAATCTCAGTTCCAAAGGGCTTTGGTTCCACCCCATCAATGCAGCTGCCCATAGAATACGCTGGTCTCTTGAGCTGGCTCCTCCCAGGGTATACAGCTCTCCTTGGCAGGTGTCCCACGTTGTGTCTGGAATCTCTAACATCTTTACTTCTCAATGGCAAACCACGCTTTAACTCCACAGCACAAACTGCCCTTCTTGGGCCTCTAAACTGCAGGCTTCTTGCCACATGATGCCTGGATTCTGCCAATTTTTGAAATCTTGGAGGAGGACTCCATGATCTCCTCCCTCTTGCATCACTGATGCCTCTAAAACCAGAACCACGTGGACGACTTTGCCAAGACTGGCCCCCTTGAATCACAGCTGATTCTGCTTCTCTATGTTGACCATCTCTTTCACTCCTGGGCAGTTGCTTGGTAAGAGAAACCAACTCTTGTTTTGGAACTCCACCCTTTAGCTCCAGTCTTCTGAAAGATTTGCATTCTTATGAGTGGGAGCCTTCCCTGAGGATCTTGCCCTCAAGCTAGGGCCTCTCCTATTATTCAAATAGCTAATCTCTTCAACAGCCATTTTGTTCTCTGCTTCTTCCTGGTTCAGCTCTTTAAGTTTGCCATTGTATTTTTCATCATTGAATCTTACAGTTTTTGCTTCTTCCTGCCTGATTCTTTGCTCTTTTCCATAACTCTGAAGACATGGTTCCAGAGGAAAGGTACAGTCTCTCAAAGCAGAGGCAGCATGGCTGGCTAGCCAAAGCTGGAAGAGGCTAAGTCACCACAGACATCTTGGAAGCTGAGAGCTGCAGACTGCTTGCTGCAAAGGCAGACGTCTCCTCGAACTATGTGATCTTTTAATTGAATCTTGTCAGGGGCGATTTGGAGTCCAAGGGCAGAAAGAGACTGGGAAGTTGAAGGGAGCAATCTAAAAGCTGGGTGAGATTGGGTCCTACCAGGAGTATATCATCCATATAGTGGACAATATATATTGAGGACCAGGCTTGACGAAGGGGATGGATAGCCTGAGCAACATATTTTTGGCAAAGAGTGGGACTGTTGGCCATTTCTTGGGGAGGGACCTTCCACTGAAAACGTGGCATGGGACCCTTTGAAATTGGTAACAGGGAGGCTAAAGGCAAAGCGTTCTCTATCAGCAGGATGTAATGGATGGTGAAGAAAACAATCTTTGAGGTCAATAATGATCTTAGAATAACCTGAGGGGATGGCAACAGGTGTGGGGAGGCCTGGCTGCAGGGCACCCATTAAAACATAGTTTTATTAATTTCTCTAAGATCTTGTAAAAGTCTCCATTTTCCTGACTTCTTTTTTATGACAAAAATAGGAGTATTCCAGGGAGAAGTGGTAGGTTCAATATGGCCAGCCTCAAGCTGTTCCTGTACTAACGCTGTGGTGGCAGAAAGTTTTTCAGAAGTTAAAGGCCATTGATCAACCCATACAGTGTTATTGGACTTCCAGTGAATTTTATCTGCATGGTGTACAGGCTTGTTAATAACCGAAATTATAAATTTGGATTGCCTATTCCTGAGCGATCAAGTTTTTGATCTATTTGGATGGGAGTTTTTATTCCTTGATTATTTTTGCCTAGCCCTTAGCCAGGCAAGAAACCTTGTCTTAACATCTGGTGGGTAACTATTTCATTGGGGCTACACATGATGACATTTAACTGTCCAAGAATATCATGACCCCAGAGGTTGACTGGAGAGGCCAGGGACCACATATGGCTGTACAGTGTCATTATTTCCCTCTTCATCTGACCAAGTAAAAACTTTGGAACTTTGTTGAGGATTAGAAGTCTGTCCTATGCCCTATAGGTTGGTAAGGGATGTTGTCAAGGGCCAGTTAGGAGGCCAGTTTTTGGCTGAGATAACTGATGCATCAGCCCCTGTATCTATGAGGCCCTCAGAAGGCTCGCCATCTAACTTTAACTTAAGGAAGGGGTTTATTATCAGTTATTGTCGTATCCAATAGACATCCGGAGAGCTAAGACCTTGATCATTATGATGTTTTGGAATAAATTTTTTAAAGTCTTTATTGATGGGAAGCAGATTAATTGGCAATTTTTTGTTTAGCCATTATTTTAAGGGGTCCATTGTTAGAGTAGGCAAGGATTTTTATTTCAGCTGTATAATTAGAATCTATAATACCTGGATAAACATGGAGGCCTTTTAGGGTAGAATGGGTAAAGGGCCATATATGCCCATGGGTAGGACTTGAACTCCCATATCAGGAGTTAATATTGAGTCAGTAGAGGGACGGAGGTCCAATCCGGTGTTGTTTGAGGTTGTTTGGTGGAAAGTGGAAATGATGTTGGCTGGGATGTTTTTGGTTTGAGGACGAATCTGATAGCCCTGGGGTTGTCTGAGCTGGGGCAGGGCTGGCCCTCCGGAAGTTTTTTAATGGCAATGGGTTTCCTGGACATCAGCTTTTGAGCTGCAATCAGAGGCCCAGTGTTTTCCTCTTTGTACCGAGGGCAAAGTGTTGTAGGGATGGGCGGGGCCTCCCTTCCCCCCCCCAGCAAGCCCAGTCAGGAGGGTTCTCAGACCTCTCCAGGTTTTACTCATGACCCCAGAATGCTTCCTGCCGCCCCTTGAGAAGTTGGGATTTTATGAGTACCCAAATTCCTGCTTAATCAAAACAGACAATGAAATACATTTGAATACGTTGAAGCTAATCTTAATCTCTAACCCCCAGGCGCAATGTCCGCTATAGCACAAAAGAAGCACAATGTATAACTTTTTTACATCTCTAGTTCTTAATATGTTTATAAACCCAACATTTCATAAACCCTTATAGCACACTTTAACGTCTTTTTAATCGATCACTCAAAACTCCTGTACACATTTAATTTTTAAGCGAGATTTTTTATCTTATAAACCTTATTTAAAAACCTTTTATACATTTAAGTACCATACCTTTTTTTATACCTTTTTTATCTTTTTTGTGTTTTTTTGTGTTTTAAATTAGATATCCTGTAAGAAAAGTTCTTTAATATAGGCATTAACATAGACCCCTCCCCACCCCGGAGCGCCCGGCCAGCAGCACCGCGCCATGCGGCCCCGCTTTGCCCATGGGGCCCGCCCCCCTCCACGCTGACCTTCCCAGGTCGCAGGTGAAGAATTCTGCCATCAACATCAGACCCTCTGCCTCTCTGGCCCACCGGGGACCTACGCACGTGGTCCACGGAAGACACACTGCTACTCAGAATTCAATAGAGTCCAAAGGAAACTCAAGCAAAATTCTAAGGAACAAAGGGAACACAGGCCATACATCCGGACTCCACTACAATCAATATATCACATGGGCGAGATTCTTCTCATCCAGCCCAAAGATAAGCAAACTTTTTTTTCACCTTACTGATCCTTTAAAGTATCAATGCTGTAGATCAACTTTCTCATACAGCCACCCCAAAACATAAAACTCCAGGGAGTACACCACTCACCCCAATATTTCACCAAGATACTAAATCGTAAAAGTGCACTACCAAACTAATATTCGCCCCCTGGTAACATAACCTGACTTAACTGATGTACTAACAGCCTAGTAGCCTCATCTAGGATATAACAATAACAATACACAAACATACTCAATCCAAGGCAAGCACTACTAATAACTGGCGAGTGTAACAATACCAACTACGTGATTCAGTGAAAAACACACAGAAACTGAAAGGTCCTAAAAAACAAAACAACAATGTACAAGTCAAAGTGCAGATCCACGAGAAACAAAACCCAAGAAGAACAATCTCCCACCGAAAGAATCAATCCCATAATGAGGGATTCTGACCAGAACAAATCCACAGAAAATAGCCATGAAAGCCAGACCCAATATAACGACTTTCAGAGTATTGATCATTACCATGATCAATACTATGAAAGAGGAATCTGAGAATGAGTTAAACAACTGTATCAACCACTTTGAACAGGACACAAACAGGCACTGGAGGAGTTGAGAAAAACAGTTCAAAGAAAACAAAAATAGATATAGAGCAGTATAAAACAGTCTCAGGCAGAGTTTACAATTGAAACTAAAAGACAAGTTATCTTCAACCCAAAACTCCCCCGAAGAGTCTTATCAGCAGAAACAATGAGGCACAAATAGAATTTCAGACCTTGAAGACAAAGTGGGAGAATTGACCAGTTCAATGGAAGAGATTGTTAAAGCCAAAAAAGATACTGAGGAGAGACATTCAAGAGATCTGGGATACCCTGAAGAAGCCTAACATGCATATTCATGGAATACCAGAGCAAGAATCTCAAAATACCAACTCCTGAGGAAATTTTTCAACAATCATCAAGGAAAACTTTCCTCATCTAAAAAAGAGTAAGGCCCCTTCCATATACAAGAGGCATTCCGCACCCCAGAACAGATATGACCAAAAACAGAAGCTCGCCACAGCAAATAATAGTTAAAAACACTCCACGATAAAGATAAAGAACTGGTGCTGAGAGCTTCAAGGGAGAAAAAACAAGTTACTTTTAAAGGTAAACCTATTAAAATAACAAATGATTTCTCAGTGGAAACAGTAAAAGCAAGAAGAGCTTGGAGAGACATCTTCAAGTATTGAATGAGCAAAAATGTCAACCCAGGCTGATTTACCCTGCAAAATTATCTGTCATGATCGAGGGACAAAGAAAAATCTTCCAGCAAAAAGACAACTTGAAGGGATACATGTCCACCAAACCAGGCCTTCAAAAAATGCTAGAAATGATACTCAAGCATGAAGAAAAAAACAGGCATATCCAGGAGAACAGAAGGCAAGTATAACACCATTAAAAGCGAAGCAAGTATACTTATAAAAACTACTAACATAATAAATGTCTGGAATTAAAAATAGTTTCTCCATTATAACATTAAATGTTAATGGAATTAATTCACCGATCAAGAGACACAGATTACAAACCTTGGATTAAAAATCACAATCTATCAATCTGCTTGCCTGCAGGAAACCCATCTCACCACAAAAGATAGGCACGCTCTAAAAATAAAGGCTGGTCAACAATTCTACAAGCAAATGGAAGCAGAAAAAACAGGCAGGGGTAGCCATTATGTTATCAGACAAAGTGGACTTCAAACCAAAGAAAATTATAGGAGACACGGATGGATACTACATTTTAGTCACAGGTACAATTCACCAGGAAGACTTCACAATACTGAACATATATGCACTCAATATGGGCCCCTCCACATTCATGAAGAAAACCCTACACAGTCTAAAGCAAGAAATCAACCCCCAAACGATAATTCTTGGGGACTTCAACACTGCCCTCTCAACATGGGATAGATCAACAGGTCAAAAGCTTAACAGAGACACTTTGGACCTTAATCAAAACCTTAAAGAAATGGACCTTACAGATCTCTATCGAACTTTTCACCCACGCACCAAAGAATACACATTTTTCTCAGCAGCACACAGAACTTTCTCCAAAATAGATCACATATTGGGCCACAAAATGAATCTACACATATACAAGAAAGTTGAAATTCTAACCTGTGCCCTATCAGACCACCACGGCCTAAAACTGGACATCCACAACACAACAAACAAGAGAAAATACACTAACTCATGGAAAATTAACAATATGATGCTGCAAGAGAACTGGATTCAAGAAGAAATTAAAAAGGAAATTCAAGATTTCCTGAAATTGAATGATAATGAAAATACAACTTACCAAAATCTCTGGGACACAATGAAAACTGTTCTAAAAGGTAAGTTCATAGCTCTTAATGCCTACATCAAAAAAAATGGAAACATTAGAAATAAACAACTTTACAATGCAGCTTAAAGCTTTAGAGAAACTAGAGCATTCTGGTCCCAAAAATAGTAGAAGAGAGGAGATTAGCAAAATAAGGGGAGAAATATCTGAAATCGAGATTAAGAAAACAATAGAAAAATTCAACCAGTCAAAAAGCTGGTTCTTTGAAAAAATCAATAAGATTGATACACCCCTAGCTAAAGTAACAAAAAGCAAGAGCGAGAAAACCCAATTAACAAAATTAGAAATAAACATGGAGTTATCACTACGATACCCAAGAAATCCAGAGACTATAACATCATATTTCAAAATTATACTCTGTGAAGTTTGACAAAACAAAGAGATGGATGAATTTCTAAGTAAATACAACTTACCTAAATGAATCAGGAAGTTGTGAATTATTTAAATAGTCCTATAACATATAAGGAAATTGAGGAAGTAATCTCGAATCGTCCCATCAAAATATGTCCTAGACCAGATGGATACAGCACAGAGTTCTACCAGACATTTAAGGAGTTAATAACACCAGTACACCTTAAACTGTTCCATCAAATAGCAAAGGAAGGAACACTACCAAATTCCTTCTATGCAGCTAATATCATTTTAATCCCAAAACCTAATAAAGATTCATTTAAAAAAGAAAATTATAGGCCAATCTCTCTGATGAACACAGACGCAAAGATTCTCAACAAAGTTTTAGCAAATCAGATTCAAAAACATATCAAAAAGATCATTTACGGGGACGAAGTAGGCTTCATCCCTGGCACACAAGGTTGGCTCAACACACGCAAATCAATAAATGTAATTCATCATGTAAACCAGTCCAAAGTCCAAGACCACATGATACTCTCGATAGATGCAGAAAAAGCTTTTGACAAGATCCAACAGCCTTTTATGATCAAAACGGTAGAGACAGTAGGAATGGAAGGAACCTTTATCAATATAATAAAAGCTGTATACATCAAGCCCACAGCAAGGATTATGCTCAATGGGGAACAATTGGAAGCATTCCCACTTTGATCAGGAACTAGACAAGGCTGTCCATTCTCACCACTTCTATTCAATATTGTACTTGAAATCTTAGCCGAAGCCATAAGACAAGAAAGGGACATAAGAGGGATTCAAATCAGCAAGGAAGAAGTCAAGCTATCCCTATTTGCAGATGACATGATCTTATACCTGAGTGATCCCAAAAACTCCACCAGGAAGCTCCTGGAACTAATACAGAAGTTCAGCAGGTTGGCAGGATACAAAATAAATGTGCAAAAATCAGAGACATTCCTATATGCCCAGAATGAAAGCAGTGAAAAAGCCTTGAGAAACAATCCCATTTATTATAGCCCCTAAAAAAATGAAATACTTTGGTATAAACCTAATGAAGGAGGTAAAAGACCTTTACAATGAAAACTTTAAAACCCTAAAGAAAGAAATAGCTTAAGGTACCAGAAGGTGGAAAGACCTTCCATGTTCCTGGATTGGCAGAATCAACAACGTAAAAATGACCATCCTACCAAAGGCAATATACAAATTCAATGCTATACCAATTAAAATCCCAAAGCAATTCTTCAAAGAAGTTGACCAAACAATCTCAAAATTCATATGGAGGCACAAAAGACCCAGGATACCAAAGACAATCCTGAGTAACAAAAACAGTCCTGGAGGCCTCACCATACCAAACCTTAGTCTATACTACAAATCCATAGTTGTAAAAACAGCCTGGTACTGGCTCCAAAATAGACACACAGATCAATGGATAAGGGTTGAGGACCCAGATATAAGCCCACAAAATTACAGCCATTTGGTCTTTGACAAAGGGGCCCAAAAAATCCAATGGAAAAAGAACAGCATCTTCAGCAAATGATGCTGGCAAAACTGTATCTCCACATGCAGAAGATTAAAGCTGGACCCGTACTTGTCACCATGTACAAGACTTAATTCCAAATGGATCAAGGACCTTGATATCAGGCCAGAGACTGTAAAAACCATAGTTGAAAGGTAGGGAACTCCCTCGAGCTGATTGGGCTAGGCCAACATTTCCTAAAGAGACATCCAATGGCACGGTCACTGCTACCAACTCTCAACAGTTGGGATCTTGTGAAATTAAAGAGCTCTTGTTCAGATAAAGTGATTGTAACACGAGCTCAACGGCAACCCAAAGAATGGGAGAAAATCTTCACTAACCGACATATCTGATAGAGCTCTACTTGTCCAGAGTGCACAAAGAACTTAGAAAATTAAAACCCAGGAAACCAGTGGCCCAATTAAAAAATGGGCCCTGGAACTTTAAAGAAGTTTTACCAGGGATGAAATTAAAATATCTAACAAATATCTTAAAAAATGCTCCACTTCTTAGCCATCAGGGAAATGCAAATCAAAACTTCCCTGAGATATCATCTCACCCTGGTCACGATGGCAAAAATCCACAATACAAACAACAACAAGTGCTGGAGAGGATGTGGAGAGAGGGGAACTCTGCTACATTGCTGGTGGGAATGCAGGCTCATACAGCCACTCTGGCGAGCCGTCTGTAGATTCTTAAAGAATTAAAGATTGAAATGCCATATGACCCTGCTATTCCACTTTTGGGAATAAACCCCCATGCAGCAGAGGTTCACCTCAATAGCACAAGCACGACCATGTTCATAGCAGCACTGTTTACAGTAGCAAAGTCATGGAATCAACCCAAATGTCCAACAGTTGATGAGTGGATAAGGAAAATGTGATACATCTATACAATGGAGTGCTACTCAGCCATCAAAAATGATGAATTACTGGAATTTGCTGGGAAATGGATGTCATTAGAAACAATTATATTAAGCGAAGTATTCCAAATCCAGAAAGTTAAGCGCCATATGTACTCCCTAATAGGTGGTTCCTAGTACCAAACTCACCCAGCCCACATTGAGACACTCAAAGGTAAACTCATGTGATACAGTAATCGCAAGGATATATGAACAGGAGGGATGGGGTTGGAGGGCCACACCAGACACAAGGAGAGAGGGGACCATGTTACAGCAGAGAAAATAGGCCTCCATCAAGGAATGCAAGTAAGTAATGTGACACCTGGTTAAGTTCACAGACGTTCGTTGCTGATCATGTACAACTGAGGGGGTATGATCTCACCAGAAGGGGAGGACATATAGTCTGGCAGATGAAAGGTGATCATTTTGCAAATGGGTGACTGACCCCTCCCTCACTGAGGTTTCCTGCTTTTATTACATCTACCCTTGAATGTGCTATTATAACAAGACTCCAGTTTAACAGCTTTTTGTCTCTGACCAGGGGGTGACATACAGTGCCCATCAGGATGGAGTGAAGGGTATTGCAGGAGCAGAAAAACTGCAAAAGAAAATCAACAAACCACAATTCAGAACTTCATAGACTCTATATCAACCACATAGAACTAGGCCAGCCTAATCTCCCCCCATCCTGAAGCTCAGGGACATTTGCAGAAGAGGGGGCGATACGATTGTAAGAGCAAAAGGATGGGAGGAGCAATGATTTGCAAGATTCTCCACACTAGTTAGGGCGGAAGCAATCATAATAGGACTTTGCATGCCCTGCGCAATGTCCAACACACTGTTGACCTCACAAAGTCTAGGATCAGCTAAAGGCACCAAGATCCTTAGAGGCAAGGGATTGACAGCCACAGTAGTGTTCCTATCCTTAAGGGGAACATGAGAAAAGGTTCAGGGAAATACCACTGGGTCCTTGTATGTCATCGGAGAGGAGGACCCAGAGGAGAGTTAGGCATACACAATAAAGGACTCTCTGGGAATTGGGGGGAGGCGCTGGGGGATGGGGAGGGAAGGATGGAGAGCAGGGGGTTTGGGGGGGAGGAGGAGGGAGGGAGGGAACTGGTGTACCTATTAAGTTTGTATGAGCAGAAATAATAAAAAATGTATTGAAAACAAACAAACAACAACAAAAAAAAAAACAGTAGACCCCGTCTTAAAAATCACTGTACTTGAATTAAATTTGTAAACTTATAATAGAACATAGGAGTATACTTGGAATTAGGAACCAGATTTTTTCCCAAGGAAGGGAGCTCATAATTTCTCAGAAACCAGTTTTATTTTTTGGCTGTTAAATACATTAACATTACACATGTGAAAACAAACTTTCCTAGGTAAAAACACATTATTTCTTTGTGAAGCTTTATAAAATATATTTTAATCAGTACATACTCAGGCCTTTTGATGGTAATTTTAAGTGTGCACGTGCATTTAAATTGGGCATGCCAAATAATGAATAAAGTAAATTCCAAAAATGTAATTATAAGCATGCATAATCTTTTTTATTATGAAACATAAAATACACATATTCATAGGGAATTCAAATAGCCAAGCAAGTCAGAACCTTTTAAAAGTAACTTTGTATGTCAGCCCCCCCTGAGCTCCCCACTCTAGTCTGCCCCGGGACAGGTTTCTGCAAAGATGCATGGGAAGAGTTTTTTTGTTTGTTTGTTTGTTTGTTTGTTTGTTAACCATTTCCATCCTCCTTCTCCTCTATGAAGGGAACCATGAGGCATTTTCTCTCCCAGCAGCCATTTTTCCACATGCTGGGACCTCTCCCCAGGCTTCAAAGCCAGCAACTCTGCCCACAAACTTTTTTCCACGCTGTGACAAGTGGACCGCTTCGCCACCAAACATTTTGTTTGTGCATGTGCACTACTGCTGGCGCCACCGCTGTGCGCCGCCCTATTTTTGTACGGAACCTCATTGCCCGCCGCCATATTTTGATAGGGCACCGGTGTGAGCTACCTCACAGCTGCCGGTAGCCTCCCCCCCTCTCGCTGTGCCCCATCCTGCGGGGCTCGTTGGCAGATGCCGGGAGCAGTGTTGTCCCTTTAAGTCTTTTTTCTTAACCCTAGTTCCTTGTGTCTTGAGGGACTCCTTGGGTCCCTTTAAAAATAAGGCATGCTTATTTAATTCCTGTCCCATGATTGTGCTGTTTGAATCTTACCTTAACACTGGGTCTGGCTCACAGGCGGGTGACTCTGTGGCGATCGCAGACAGGATCTGATCGCAGACAGGATCTTCTCTCGTCCACTGCTGGAGACGCGTAGATCCTCTGGGTTGACGGCTGTCAGTGGTCAAACAGCATTTGTCCGAAGCCCCCCGGGCCTAGGCCCCACATTCGGGCACCAATTGCCCCGGCCCGCGGGACACTCTGAGAACCGGATAACCTAGGAGAGGGGAGGACAAATGAAGGACAGGAGACACAAAGAACGAGAGCAAGTCGAGAGTTCCGATCAAGCTCTAACTTTATTGAACCAGGGAAGGGTTTATATAGTTCTTGGGGGGAAGGGGCTTCCCAGGGCAGGGGTTTAGGTGGGAAAACCATTTGGCCAGTCAGGAAACGTTGCTAGGGGACTGAGGTATTTATGGCAGATAAGATAAACCACAGATGGTCGCTTGCTTCTTTGACAAAGGGGCTCAGCTTTGAGGGAAACAGAGACAGAGACAGGCAGGCGCCCAAGATGGTCACTTGGGTAAAAGGTCATTTTTTATGGCTCCTGGCACTTTGCTTGCAGGATATGAAGAAATAAAAATGGGATTTAGTGGGACACTCCCTTCTCTAAAGGCTGCCTTTCATAGTGTTGTAAGGGGGACAACTGCCAGAAACAGCCTGATTCTGTGATGTTTCTTCACCCCATAAAAGTACCTGTTGGTGCAACAATGCTATGACTGTCTTGGATAAAGCCAACAGCTTTCTGATTAAATTTAAGGTCTATTCAACAGAATGTAGTTCATGTATGGCATTATAAACCAGGACCAACCTATTACTGGGGAGATCATAGGCCCCAGGGGGAAGTTACTAATATTACTTTGTTTATGTGTGTGTGTGTGTATGCACATATGCACATGTAGGTGTGTAAGTGTGTATGGGTGTGTGTAAAAGAGGGCACTCTGTATGCCTATGAAGGCCCAAATAACATCTGGAGTGATATGCAGTCTCTAGATTACAACACAGAAATATGCCATCACCTAGCATCATTGAATGCTGGCCAGTGACACCTCCCACTTTTCTTTATTGAACTGTTGAGGCTGTTATGGGACCGTGTGCTTGAGATGTCACTGATGAGGCTGTGGTGTCATAGCAAAGTTAGGCAAGATGTCCACAGTGTTATTAATGCTATGGTTTCAGAGGTTAGCTAGCCCACTATGTCACAGTGAGGCTGATGTCAGAGGTGAGACTGTGATGTCACAGTGAGGTAGTGATGACAGAGGTGAGGATATAATGAGACAGTGAGGCTGTGATATCACTGTGAAGCTGTGATGTCACTATAGGGCTGTGACATCACAGAGAGGTTGTGATGTCACAGTGAGGCTGTGAGGTGAGTGTTTAGGCTGTCATTTCAGAAGTGAGGCATGAGTCTGAGATGTTGCATTGACAATGTGATATACTGGTGAGGCTGTGATGCCACAGTGAGATTTGATGTCACCATGAGGCTGTGGTGTTACTGGTGAGGTTGTAATATCAGGATGAGTCTGTCCAATCTGTAGTAATGCTGTGACGTCACAGTGAGGTTTTGATATCACAGTGAGGTTGTGATGTCAATAGCAACACTGCGGTGTCACAGGGACGCTTTCATATTTCAGTGAGCCTGTGAGGTCAGTGGTGAGGCTGTTGTGAAAGGGAGAATTTGATGTCACTGTGTGACCATAGTGTCACCATGAGCCTGTGATGTTACAGGAAACTGGTGATGTCATGGTAGAGGCTGTGAGGTCACAGTAGAGGCTGTGAAGTCTCAGTGAGACTGTGATGTCAGTGGCAAGGCTGATTTCACAGTGAGGCCATGATGCCAGGGGTGATGCTGTGATGTCACAGTGAGGGTATGTCAGAGGTGTGTATGTGATGTCATCATGAGCCTATTATTTCAGTAGCAAGGTATTTGTCGCAGAGAGTGTGTGATGTCAAAGCAAGGCTGTGATCTCACTGTAAGGTTGTAATGTCATACTGAGTCTGTGAGGACAAAGTGTGGCTATGATGTCACAATGAGGCTCTGATGACACAGTGATGTTGTGATGTCACTGGAGAGGTTTGATGGCATAGTGAAGCTGTGATGTTAGTGGTGAGGTTGATGTCACACTGAGGCTGTAATGACAGGTAAAGGTGAGATGTCACAACAAGGCTGGAATGTCAGTGGTGAGAAAGTTGTCATAATGAGACAGTGATGTCACTGGTGAGGCTTTGACATCAATGATGAAACTATTACATGTCAGTGACACTGGTGAGGTTGTGATGTCAAAGGCTGTATTGTCACTGATGTGGAAGTGATGTCTATATTCTGACTAATGTCAGTGGTGATGCTGAAGTCATAGGTGAGACTGTGCTCTCACTGGGGAGGCCGTGATGTCACACTGAGGCTGTGATGTCGTTGTGAAAGTTTTATGTCACTATGAGCTGTCATGTCACCATAAGGTAATATCACTTTGGAAGCTGTGATGTCACAGTGAAGCTGTGATATCAGTGGAAAGACTTTTGTCACAAAGTGGCTATGATGTAACAGGTGAGCCTGTGGTGTCAGTGGGCAGGCTGTGAGGTCACTGTGAGGCTGTGAGGTCGCAGTGAGGCTCTGATGTCAGGGATAATTCATAAGACGTCAGTGAGGCTGTGATAATAGGGGTGATGCTTGGATTTCACAGTGAGGTTAGCACATCAGTGGTGAGGCTGTGCTGTCACACTGACACTGTGATATCTGAGGAGAGGTTGTGATGTCAGAAGTGATGCTTATGAAAGTGATGTGGCTAGGATGTCACAGTGAGGCTGGGATGTTACTGGTGAAGCTGTGATGCCACAGTGAGGCTGTCATGTGACCATGAGCCTGAGGTGTCAGTTATGGGGCTGTGGTACCATAGCGATGCTAGGCAGGATGGCTGTGGTGTCACTTATGCTATGATTTCAAAAGTTAGCCTGTTATGTCACAGGGAGGGTATGATGTCAGAAGTGAGGTTGTTATGTTACATTGGGGCTGTGATGTCAGAAATGAGGCTATAATATCACAGTGAGGCTGTGATATAACTGTGAAGTTGTAATGTCACTATGAGGCTGTGACAACACAGAGAGGTTGTGATGTCACAGTGAGTCTGTGAGGTCACTGTGGAAGATGTGATGTCAGTGGCAAGGCTTATTTCCCCATGAGGCTATGATGTAACAGGTGACTCTATGATGTAACAGATTACACTGTGAGGTCACAGTGAGGCTGTGAGGTCACTGTGAGGCTGTGATAGCTATGAGAAGTTTGATGTCAAATGAGGCAGTGATGTAACATGTGAAGCTGTGATTTCACTGTTTATGATGTCAAGGCTGTCACTACTGAGGCTGTCACATCACTGTGAGCCTGTGCTATCTGTAGTTAGTCTGTGGTGTAATGATAAGGCTAGATTGGATACCAGTGGTGAGGCTGTGATGGCACAATGTGGCTGTGGAGTCACCATGATGCTGTGATGTCACAGTGCAGCTCTGAGGTCAGAGGTTAGGCTGTGATATCAGAAATGAGACTGATGTGAGAGATGAGGCTGAGATGTCACATTGACAATGTGATAGAACTGGTGAGGCTGTTCTGCCACATTAAGGTTATGATGTCACCATCATTCTGTGGGGTCACTGTTGAGGCTGTAATATCATGGTGAGCCTTTCCTATCAATGGTGAGGCTGTGATGTCACAGTGGGCTGTGCTGACACAGTATGTCTGTGATGTCACAGTGAAGTTGTGATGTCAGTAGTGATTGTATATTTTCAGGGAGAACTATGTCCTTGGTGAGACTGTGTTATCACTGGTGAGGCTCTAATGTCACAGTGAATTTATTATGTCAAACTTACGCTGTGATGTCACTGTGAGTCTATGATGTCAGAGGTGAAGGATTATGTCACAGTGATGCTTTGATGACACGTTGTAGTTGTAATGTCACAATGAGGCTGTGATGGCACTGTGAGGCTGTGATGGCACTGGGAAAGTTGTGGTGTCACAGGTGGTAGTGATGTCAATTGTGACACTGTGGTGTCACAGGAAGGTTGTCATGTTCAGAGAATGTAAGGTCAGTGGTGAGGCTGTGGTGTTGTAGTGAGGCTAGGTAGGATGTCAGTGAGAGTGTGATGTTGCATTGAGGCTATGATTTCAGAGGTGAGTGTGTGATGTCATAATGAGGCTATGATGTCACAGTTAGGCTATAACCTCAGAGTTCCAGCTGTGATGTCACATGGGGTTGTAATACCACCGTGAAGCTTTGCTGTTACCATCTGGATGTGGTGTCACTATGAGCCTGTGGTGTCACAGGGAGTTGGTGTTGTCATGATTGTGGCTGTGAGGTCACGGTAAGATTGTGATGTCAGTGGCAAGACTGATGTCACAGTGAGGCTGTGATTTCAGAGGTTAGCCTGTGATATCATAGTGTGGCTGTCATGTCACAGTGAGGGAATAACCTCAGAGGTGAGTCTGTGAAGTCACAGTGATGCTGTGTTGTCATCATTAATGCTATGTTATCATAGTGAGACTGTGATATCGGTGGAGCCAGACTATGACATCATAGTGAGGATGTGATTCAGTGGTTATGCAGTGATATCAAAAAAAATGAGGCTGATGTGAGTGATGAGGGTATCATGTCAGTGAGGCTGGCATGTCACTGGTGAGGCCTCCGTGAGACTTTGATTTCACCGTGTGTCTGAGGTGCACCATGATCCCATGATGTCATAGGGAGTTGGTGATGTCATTGTGGAGGCTGTAAGGTCATACTGAGACTGTGATGTCAGTGGCAAGGCTGATGTCACAGTGAGGCTATAATGTCAGTGGTGATTCTGTGAAGTCATATTGAGGCTGTGATGTCACAGTGAGGCTATGTCAGTGGTGTGTAGTGATGTCACCATGAGGCTATTATGCCAATGGCAAGGCTGATATCACAGTGAGTTTGCAATGTCACAGTGAAGCTGTGATGTCACTGTCATGTTGTATGTGACAGTGAGGCTGTGAGGACACAGTGAGGCTGTAATGTCACAGTGAGGCTATGATGACAAAGTGATGTTGTGATGTCATTGAAGCGGTTTTGATGGCACAGCGAGGCTGTGATGTTAGTTGTGAAGCTGATGACACATGAGGCTATAATGTCACTGGTGAGGCCATGATGTCACACTGAGGCTGTGTTGTCACTTTGAAGGTTGTATGTCAGTGTGCTGTCATGTCAATGTGAAGTGATAATACTCCATAAGCTATGGTGTTACAGTGAAGCTGTGATGTCAGTGCTGCGAATGAAGCCACAATGAGGCTATGATGAAACAAGTGAGCCTGTGGTGTCAGTGTGAGATCACTGTGAGGCTTTGAAGTAACTATGAGTCTGTGACATCACAGAGAAGTTGTGATGTCACAGTGAGGCTGTGAGGTCACTGAGGAAGATGTGATGTCAGTGGTAAGGCTGATTTCACCATGAGGCTGTGATGTAACCGGTGGATCTATGATGTAACAAGTTAGAATGTGAGGTCACAGTGATGCTGAGAGTTCATTGTGAGCTTGTGATATCTGTGGACATATTGATGTCACAATGTGGCAGTAATGTAACATGTGAATCTGTGATGTCAATGATGATGCCTTGATGTCACAGTGAGGCTGTAATATCACTTTGAAAGTTGTATGTCACTGTGGGCTGTCATGTCATCATGGAGTGACATCACTGTGGAAGCCATGATGTCACAGTGAGGCTGTGATGTCAGTGGCAAGATTGTGAGCCTGTGGCAACAGTGGGCATGCAGTGAAGTCAATGTAAGGCTGTGATAGCAGTGAGGCTCTGATGTCAGGGCTGATACTATGAGATGTCAGTGAGGTTCTGATGTTGGATGTGATGCTTGGATTTCACAATGTGGATAGGTGGTCATTGCTGAGGCTGTGCAGTCACACTGAGGGAGTGATATCAGAGGAGAGGCTGTGATGTCACTGTGAGGCCATGCCAGAGGTGTGTATGTGATGTCATCATGAGGCTATTATTTCAGTGGCAAGGCATTTGTCACAGTGAGTTTGTGATGTCACAGTGAGGCTATTATGACACTGTCATGTAGTACTGTCACAGTGAGGGTGTGAGGACACAGTGTGGCTATGATTTCACAGTGAGGCTCTGATGACACAGTGATGTTGTGATGTCACTGGAGCTGAGAGGTCTTGATGGCATAGTGAGGCTGTGCTGTTTGTGGTGAGGCTGATGTTACAATGAGGCTATGATGACACTGTTGAGATTGTAATGTTAGCATGAGATTGTGTGATATCAGTGGTAATTAGACTATGACATCACAGTTCTGCTCTGATTTCAGTGGTTAGGCTGTGATGTCAAAAGAAAGGCAGATATTGTTGATGAGGCTGAAAAGTCACAGTGAGACTGGGATGTTAGTGGTGAGGCTGTGATGCTACAGCGAGGCTGTGGTGTCACTGTTGAGGCTGTCATGTGATTGCAAGCCTGAGATGTCAGTGATGAGGCTGTGGTGTCTTAATGAGGCTAGGCAGTATGTCCATGGTGTCACTGATGCTGTGATTTGAGAGGTTAGCCTGTAATGTCTCAGTGATGCTGTGATGTCAGAATTGAGGCTGTGATGTTACAGTGAGGCTTTGATATCAGAGGTGAGTCTATCATGCCAAAGTGAGGCTGTGATATCACTATGAAGCTATGATGTCACTGTGAGGCTTTGACATCATAGAGAGTTTGTGACATCACTGAGGAAGTTGTCATGCCAGTGGCAAGGCTGATTTCACCATGAGGCTAACATGTAACAGGTGAGTCTATGATGTAACAGTTTCATCTGTGAGGTAAGAGTGAGGCTGTGGGTCACTGTGAGGCTGTGATATCTTTGGGAAGATTGATGTCACAATGAGTCAGTGATGTAACATGTGAGGCTATGGTGTCACTATACTTGATGTCAAAGGCTATGATATCACTACTGAGGCTGTCATATCACTGTGAGCATATGCTATCTGTGGTGAGGCTGTCATGTCCTAGGAAGGCTATGTAACATACCAGTAGTGAAGCTGTAATGTCACAGAGTGGCTGGGATATCACCATGAGGTTTCGATGTCACACTGAGGCTGTGTTGGCACATTGTGGCTGTGTTGTCACAGTGAGGTTGTGATATCATATTGAGGTTGGGATGTCAGGACTGACAGTGCTTTCACAGGGAGACTATGTCATTGGTGAGGCTGTATGTTCACTGATGAGGCTCAAATGTCACAGTGAGTTTATTGTGTCCAAACTGAGGCTGTGATGTTACAGTGAGGCTATGATATCAGAGGTGACGGTTTATGTCACAGTGATACTTAGATGGCACAGTATGGCTGTGATGTGACAATGAGGCTGTGATGTCACTGTGAGGTTGTGATGTTACTGGGGAAGTTGTATTGACACAGTGAAGTTGTGATATCAGTAACGACACTCTCGTGCACAGGGAGGCTATTTTTCAGTGAGCCTGTGAGGTCAGTGTTGAGGCTGTGGTTACACAGTGAGAAGCTAGGTAGGATGTCAGTGATGAGGGTGTGATGTCACATTGAGGCTATGATTTCAGAGATGAGCCTGTGATGTCATAGTGAGGCTGTGATGAAACAGTGAATTTGTGATGTCACAATGATGTTGTGATATCAGTAGTTGTGATTTCACTGAGAGACTATATCATCGTTGAAGAAGTATTGTCCCTGGTGAGGCTTTAGTGTCAGAGTGAGTTTATTTTGTCCAACTAAGGTGTGATATCAGACGTGAAGCTTCATGTTACAGTGATGCTTTGATGGCACAGTATGGCTGTGATGTTACTAGGGATGTCGTAGTGAGTTTGTGATGTCAATAGTGACATTGTGATGCACAGGGAGGCTGTCATGTTTCAGTGATCCTGTGAAGTCACAATTTGGCTGTGATATCAGTGGCAAGACTGATGTCACAATGAGGTTATGATTTAAACAGGTGAGTCTATGGTATCCCTGGAGAAGGCTGTGAAGTCTCTAAGGCTGTGATGTCACAGTGAAGTTCTGATGTCAGGATGATTCTGTGAGATGTCAGTGAGGCTGGATGTCAGGGGTGATACTTCGATTTCACAGTTAGGTTAGGACATCAGTGGTGAGGCCGTGCAGTCACAGTAGAGGCTGTGATGTCACTGTGAAGCTTTCAGGTAACCATGAAGTTCTGCTATAATGGTGAGGCTGTGGATATCAGTGTTGATATACTATGACAGCACAATTTGGCTGAGATTTCAGTGGTTACACTGTTATGTCGAAGTGAGGGTGATGTCCGTGATGAGGCTGAGATGTAAGAGTAAGTCTGGGATGTTACTGGTGAAGCTGTGATGCCTCAGCTAGGCTATGCTGTTACTGTTGAATCTGTCATGTGACCCTGAGCCTGAGATCTCAATGATGAAGCTGTGGTGTCATCGCAAGGCTAAACAGGATGACTGTGTTGTCACTGACTTCAGATGTCAACCTGTTATGTCACAGTGAGGCTGTGAAGTCAGAAAGAAGGCTATAAGGCCACAGTGAGACTGTGATATCATTATAAAGCTGTGATGTCACTGTGAGGTTTTGACATCACAGAGAGGTGTGTTGTCACAGTGAGGCTGTGAGGTCAATGTGGAAGATGTGATGTCAGCAGCAAAGCTGATTTCACCATGAGGCTATGATGTAACAGGTGAGTCTATGAGGTCACAGTGAGGCTGTGAGGTCACTGTAAGGCTGTGATATCTGTGGGAAGATTGATGTCTCAGTGAGGCAGTTATGGAAAATGTGAGGCGGTGGTGACATTGTTTATGATGTCAAAGGATATGATTTCACTGCTGAGGCTGTCATGTCACTGTGAGCCTGTGCTATCTGTGGTAAGGCTGTGGTGTCCATAGTAAGGGTAAATATGAATACCAGTGGTGAGCTGTCATGTCACAGTGTTGCTGTGATGTCACTGGTGGGGGTGTGATGACAGTGGTAAGACTGATGACACAATGAGGCTATAATGTATCAGGTGAGCCTGTGGCATCAGTGGGGAGGCTGTGAGGTCACTGTGACACTGTGCTGCAACCGTGAGGCTTTGAATAAACCATGTGGCAGTGGTGAAACCTTGAGCCTGTGATGTCACAGGCAGTTGGTGATGTCACAGTGAGGCTGTGGTGTCATAGTGAGGCTGTGGTGAAACAGTGAGGCTATAATGTTGAAGTCAATGCTGTGAAGTAACTGTTGGGCAACAATTTCAGATGTGAGACTGTGATGTCATAGTGATGCTATGATGTCACAGTGAGGGTGTGTCACCAGTGATGCCATGATATCATAGTGAGACTGTGATCTCAGTGGATTGAGACTATTACATCAGAGTGAGGATGTGATTTCAGTGGCTAGGCTGGAATATCAGAATGAGGCTGATGTGATTGATGAGGGTATGATGTCACAGTGAGAATGGCATGTCACTGAGAGGTTGTGATGCCACTGTGATGCCTTGATGTCACATGTGGCTGTGGTGACCCCGTGAGACATGATGTCATAGCAAGTTGGTGATGTCACAGTGGAGGCTGTGAGGTTACAATGAGACTGTGATGTCAGTGGCAAGACTGATGTCACAGTGATTCTATGATGTCAGTGGTGATGCTGTGAAGTCACATCGAGGCTGTGATGTCACAGTGAGACTATGTCAGAGGTGTGTATGTGATGTCACCATGAAGCTATTATTTCAGTGGCAAGGACAATGTCACAGTGAGCCTGTGATGGCACTGTCAGGTTGGAATATCACAGTGAGGCTGTGAGGACACAGTTTAGCTATGATTTCACAGTGAGGCTGTGAGGCACAGTTCAGGTATGATATCACAGTGAGGCTGTAAGGACACAGTGATGTTATGATGTCATTGGAGATGTTTGAATGGCAAGTAAGGCTGTGATGTTAGTGGTAAAGCTGATGTCACAATGAACCTGCAATGTCACTGTTGAAGGTGTGATGTCACAATAAGGCTGGAATGTCAGCGGTGAGTAAGAAGTGATAATGAGACTATAATGTCACTGGTGAGGCTATGATGTTACTGGTGAGGCTATGATGTCAGTGGTGAAGCTATTATATGACAGTGACACTGGTTGTTGTGATGTCAAAGACTGTTGTCACTGGTGTGGCAGTCATGTCTGACTAATGTCAGTGGCGACGCTGATGTAGATGAGGATGTGGTGTCAGTGGTGAGGATATAGTATCACTATCAGTGATGAGGCTGTGATGTCACAGTGAAGCTGTGCTGGCACAGTGTGGCTGTAATGTCACAGTGAGGTTGTGATGTCACAGTGAGGATGTGATGTCAGTAGTGAGGATGTGACGTCAGTAGTGACTGTGCTTTTGCAGGGAGAAAATGTCATTGGTGAGGCTGTATTGTCACTGGTGAGGCTCTAATACACTGAGTTTATTGTGTCAAACTGAGGCTGTGATGTCAAAGTGAGGCTATGATGTCAGAGATGAAGCTTTATGTTACAGTGATGCTTTGATGGCACGGTATTGCTGTGACGTCTCAATGAGGCTGTGATGTCACTGCGTATTAGTCAGGTTCTCTAGAGATGCAGAATCGGCACAATGATATATAATATATATATATATATATATAATGTAGGGAATGTATTGAGTCTGCTTACAGTATGGCCAAGGTAGTCCAACAATGGCTGCCGGTAGCTGCTCAGTTTGGTAGTCAAGTGATGGCTGAATGCTGGAGAATTCCTAGTCTTTAGTCTAGCTGACAGCAACTTAGTGGGTTGGAAGGCTAGATGGTTGAAGAAGCTGGGCAGCTGGAAGGAAGAGCAATTCCTAGCACAACTGCAATAAAGCATCTATTCTCTGTAGTGGCTCCTTTTATATGATGCAGTAGTGGGAGGATCCTATGAGAGCTTTGGAGGTTCTGACAGGATCTAGGGTGGGTACAATCCTATCAAGTGGTCTCAGTTGATCCATTCCAATGTTGGTCTTAGCCCATCTTAGTTAGTGCCGGGTGGTCAAGTTGACACCCAGGCTTAACTATCACAATTCCACACCTTGTCAACTTGACACCAAATCACATTTCCTTAGGCCATTAAGAAAATCTCCAAATAAAAACAGTAAGATTCATAATTCCACTAACATAATATAGCTATCCACATCCAACTGCACACACATTATTTTTACAATATTAATGACAATTCCCCTTGATAAATGCTTTGTCTTTAGTGTCCTGTAACACAATATCATGAAGTATTTTACAATATTTCATCACATAACTGTAGATTAATATTACATTACATAACATAAATATCTTCTTAGAGTATGTGCACATGCACAAGTCTATTCTTGACAATCTAGACCAAGAGCACTCATGGCAATTATAATCCTCGTTCTGTAACTGGTTATGTGGCCTTTGGTGGCATCTATAACTACTTTCTTCTACTTCCCATTTTGTATTTCCTCCACCTTCAGCAAGCACTTCTGCAGATCTTGTCTCTTTACCTTGGGGTTACCCATACCTTCATTCCTGAAGGATCTGGACCACTTACTGTCTTTCCTGTGCTGGGTCACTGTAAATTCCCATTGACCTTACTCACAGGACATGGTAATACCATAGTGGATCTCCTGCATTCCAGACATATTCTTCCTTACCACCATTGTGGAGAAGCAGTCCAATTTCCCCTTGGTGGTCTGGGTCAATCACCTCTTCTAACACT
The DNA here is from genome assembly GCA_023101885.1 of Typhlomys cinereus. Taxonomy (NCBI): domain Eukaryota; kingdom Metazoa; phylum Chordata; class Mammalia; order Rodentia; family Platacanthomyidae; genus Typhlomys; species Typhlomys cinereus. The sequence goes on from JALPQD010000984.1 coordinate 253,256, forward strand.
GTTATTCCTTTCTTAGCCTGTTGGCTTAAGGGCATCAGAAGTCCAAAATAACCAGGAGGAAGCCTTAGCTTCCAATTCAAAGGAATAGTTGCTGTGTCTCCTGGCAGAAGCATTCTCTACTCTGGACCCAAAACTTCTAAGCCAGTAGAATACAGGCTCACAGGAACAGGAAGCAAAAAATTTCCTAACGGGTCACTAGGGTGATAGTGAGGGGAGCTAGTCCTGTTTCCACACCTTCATTCCTGGACTCATGAATCCTGGCTACAGGAGACACATTACCATATATTAGACACTGGTTTAAGACATATACTGCCTTCTGGAGAATTCTGCCCAATCCCTCCAGACTATTATCACCTAATTGACAGTGGGCAGGTTGTGAATTCAATTTGAGGCTGTGATGTCGGTGGTAAGGCTGATATCACTGTGAGACAATGATGTCAGTGGTGGTCCTGTGAAGCCACACTGAGGCTGTGATGTCACAGTGAGGCTATGTCAGAGGTGTGTACATAATGTTACCATGAGACTATTAAGATAGTGGCAAGGCTGATGTGACAGTGAGTTTGATGTGACAGTGAGGCTGTGATGGCACTATCACATTGTAATGTCACAGTGAAGTTGTGACACAGTGTGGCTATGATGTCACTGAAGAGGTTTGGATGGCACAGTAAGACTGTGATGTTAGTGGTGAGACTGATGTCACAATGAGGCTGTGATGTCATTTGCTTATGATGTCAAAAACTATGATGTCACTGCTTAGGCTGTCACAACACTGTGAGGCTATGATATTTGTGGTGACCTGTGGTGTCATAGTAAAGCTGGATAGCATATCAGTGGTGAGGCTGTGATGTCACAGGGTGGCTGTGATATCAGAGTGCAGCTGTGAGGTCTGTGGCAAGACTGCTGGCACAATGAGGCTATGATGTTACAAGTGAGCCTGTGGTGTTAGTGGGCAGGTTGTGCAGTCATCGTGGCTGTGATGTCACAGTGAGGATCTGATATCAGGGCCAATTTTATGAGATGTCAGTGAGGCTGTGACATGGGGTCTGATGCTTGGATTTCACAGTGAGGTTAGAATGTCAGTTGTGAGGCTGAGCAGTCACACTGAGGTTGTGATGTCAGAGGAGAGGCTATGATGTCACTGTGAGGCTGTGATGTTACCATGAGATTGTTATGTCAGCAATTACTGTGCTTTTGCAGTGAGACTGTGTCATTGGTGATTCTATATTTTCACTGGTGAGGCTCTAATGTCACAGTGAATTTATTGTCTCAAACTGAGGCTGTGTTGTCACTGTGAGAATATATGTTACCATGAGGCTGTGTTGGCACAGTGTGGCTTTGATGTCATAGTGAAGTTGTGATGTCACAGTGAGGTTGTGATTTCTGTAGTGACTGTTCTTTCACAGATAGATTATGTCATTGGTGAGACTATATTGTCACTGGTGAGGCTGTAATGTCACAGTGAGTGTGTTGTGTCAAACTGAGTCTGTGATGTCACAGTGAGGCTATGAAGTCAGGGGTGAAACTTTGTGTCACAGTGATGCCTTGATGGCACAGCATGGCTGTGATGTAACAATGAGGCTGTGATGTCAATGTGAGGTTGTGATGTCACTAGGGAAGTTGTGATGTCACAGTGGGCTTGTGATGTCAGTAGCAACACTGTGATGTCATAGGGAGGTTGTCATGTTTCAGTGAGCCTGTGAGGTCAGTGGTGAGTCTGTGGTGCAATACTGAGGCTAGGTAGGATATTAGTGATGAGGGTGTGATGTCGCATTAGGCTGATTTCAGAGGTGAGCCTGTGATGTCATAGTGAGGCTGTCATGTCACAGTGAGGCTATAACCTCAGAGGTGAGGCTGAGATGTCACAGTGAGGCTTTCTTGTCACCAGTGATGACGTGATATCACAGTGAGTGTCAGTGGATCAAGCCTATAGCATCACAATGAGGGTGTGATTTCAGTGGACAGGCTGTGATATGAATAAGAGTGAATGAGGATGTCACAGTGAGACTGGCATGTCAATGGTGAGGCTGTGATGCCACTATGAAGATTTGATGTCACCATGTGGCTATGGTGTCACTGTGAGCCCATGATTACACAGGGAGTTGGTGATGTCATGGTGGGCGATGTGATGTCACCGTAAGACTGTGATGTCAGTGGAAAGGCTGATGTCACAGTGAGGTGATGATGTCATTGGTGATGCTGTGATGTCACATTTAGGCTGTGATGCCACAGTGAGGCTTTGACAGAGTGTGTATATGATGTCACCATGAGGCTCTTATGTCAATGGCAAAGCTGATGTCACAGTGAGTTTGTGATGTCACAGTAAAGCTGTGGCACTATCATGTTGTAATGTCACAGTGAAGCTGTGAGGACACAGTGTGGCTCTGATGGCACAGTGACTGTGATGACACAGTGATGTTTTAATGTCACTGGAGAGATTTTGATGGCACAGTGAGACTGTGATGTTAGTGGTAAGGCTGATGTCACAATGAAGCTGTGTTGTCACTGGTGAAGGTGTGATATCAAAATAAGGCTGGAATGTCACTGGTGAGAAAGATGTTATAATGAGACAGTATGTCACTTATGAGGCTATGATGTCAGTGATGAATCTATTATGTAACAGTGACACTGGTGAGGCTGTGATGTCAAAGGCTGTGTTGTCACTGGTGTGGCATTGATGTCTGTGCTTGGAATAATGTCAGTGGCATCACTGGTGTCACAGATCAGGCTGTGCTCTCACTATCGAGGCTGTGATGCCACTGTGAGGGTATGATGTCACTGTAAGATTTGTATGTCACTGTGGGCTTATGTCACCATGAGGTGATATCACTCTGGAAGTGGTGATGTCACAGTGTGGCTGTTAAGTCACTGGGAAGATGTAATGTCAGTGGCAAAGCTGATTTCACAATGAGACTATGAAGTAACATGTGAGTCTTTGATGTAACAAGTTACAA